>ARYC01019453.1:0-14446 GCA_000711775.1 Oxytricha trifallax | reverse complement strand
TCGTTATTTTCGGGTGTTTTTGGGAAATATAAATTGCAAGTTGAGTTTTGCCGGGGAAGGGTTCGGCAATGGACAAAATTTTTGAAAAACCAAAAATGGACAAAATGACCCCCCTATATCTTTTGAAAATGACGATATATCTTGTGTTCCGGTGTCACACTCTTGTTCAGGAGCCCAAATATAGTGGATTCGCTTAATTCCAGGTCATCTCATGAATTTCCGTGACTCTCCCGCTGCCGTGAAAACCCTAAAAATTGATGTTTAACATACTTGCTCATCAATTCCTATAATAAAGCTTGAAATGCCTGTATCTTTGCGCGTTCTTAAGATAAATTAATTCTGATTTTATATTCGTGTTCAGCGAGGTCTAAATGATCAGGATCGTTATTTTCGGGTGTTTTTGGGAAATATAAATTGCAAGTTGAGTTTTGCCGGGGAGAGGTTCGGCCCTGGACAAATTTTTGAAAGCAAAAATGGACAAAATGACCCCCCTATTACTTTTGAAATTGCCTATATATCTGGTGTTCTGGTGTCACACTCTTGTTCAGGAGCCCAAATTTAGTGGATTTGCTTAATTCCAGGTCATCTCATGAATTTCCGTGACCCTCTCCCGCTGCCTTGAAAACCCTAAAAATTGATGTCTAACATACTTGCTCATCAATTCCTATAATAAAGCTTGAAATGTCTGTATCTTTGCGCGTTTTTAAGATAAATTAATTCTGATTTTATATTCGTGTTCAGCGAGGTCTAAATGAGTAGGATCGTTATTTTCGGGTGTTTTTGGGAAATATAAATTGCAAGTTGTGTTTTGCCGGGGAAGGGTTCGGCCCTGTAAAAATTTTGAAAAGCCAAAAATGGACAAAATGACCCCTCTATAACTTTTGAATATGACTATATATCTGGGTTCCGGTGTCGCACTCTTGTTCAGGAGCCCAAATTTAGTGGATTTGCTTAATTCCAGGTCATCTCATGAATTTCCGTGACCCTCTCCCGCTGCCTTGAAAACCCTAAAAATTGATGTCTAACATACTTGCTCATCAATTCCTATAATAAAGCTTGAAATGTCTGTATCTTTGCGCGTTTTTAAGATAAATTAATTCTGATTTTATATTCGTGTTCAGCGAGGTCTAAATGAGTAGGATCGTTATTTTCGGGTGTTTTTGGTAAATATATATTGCAAGTTGAGTTTTGCCGGGGATAGGTTCGTCCCTGGACAAATTTTTGATAAGCCAAAAATGGACAAAATGACGTCCCTATAACTTTTGAAAATGACTATATATCTGGTGTTCCGGTGTCACACTCTTGTTCAGGAGCCCATATTTAGTGGATTTGCTTAATTCCAGGTTATCTCATGAATTTCCGTGACCCTCTCCCGCTGCCTTGAAAACCCTAAAAATTGATGTTTAACATACTTGCTCATCAATTCCTGTAATAAAGCTTGAAATGTCTGTATCTTTGCGCGTTTTTAAGATAAATTAATTCTGATTTTTTATTCGTGTTCAGCGAGGTCTAAATGAGTAGGATCGTTATTTTCGGGTGTTTTTTTGACATATAAATTGGAAGTTGTGTTTTGGCGGGGAAAGGTTCGGCCCTGGACAAATTTTTGAAAAGCGAAAATGGACAAAATGTCGCCCCTATAATTTTTGAAAATGCCTATATTTCTTGTGTTCCGTTGTCACTCTCTTGTTCAGGAGCCCATATTTAGTGGATTTGCTTAATTCCAGGTTATCTCATGAATTTCCGTGACCTCTCCCGCTGCCTTGAAAACCCTAAAAATTGATGTTTAACATACTTGCTCATCAATTCCTGTAATAAAGCTTGAAATGTCTGTATCTTTGCGCGTTTTTAAGATAAATTAATTCTGATTTTTTATTCGTGTTCAGCGAGGTCTAAATGAGTAGGATCGTTATTTTCGGGTGTTTTGGGAAATATAAATTGCAAGTTGAGTTTTGCCGGGGAAGGGTTCGGCCCTGGACAAATTTTTGAAAATCAAAAATGGACGTAATGACCCGCCTATAACTTTTGAAAATGACTATATATCTGGTGTTCCGGTGTCACACTCTTGTTCAGGAGCCCAAATTTAGTGGTTTTGCTTAATTCCAGGTCATCTCATGAATTTCCGTGACCCTCTCCCGCTGCCTTGAAAACCCTAAAAATTGATGTCTAACATACTTGCTCATCAATTCCTATAATAAAGCTTGAAATGTCTGTATCTTTGCGCGTTTTTAAGATAAATTAATTCTGATTTTATATTCGTGTTCAGCGAGGTCTAAATGAGTAGGATCGTTATTTTCGGGTGTTTTGGGAAATATCATTTGCAAGTTGAGTTTTGCCGGGGAAGGTTCGGCCCTGGACAAATTTTTGAAAATTCAAAAATGGACAAAATGACCCGCCTATAACTTTTGAAAATGGCTATATATCTGGTGTTCCGGTGTCACACTCTTGTTCAGGAGCCCAAATTTAGTGGATTTGCTTAATTCCAGGTCATCTCATGAATTTCCGTGACCCTCTCCCGCTGCCTTGAAAACCCTAAAAATTGATGTCTAACATACTTGCTCATCAATTCCTATAATAAAGCTTGAAATGTCTGTATCTTTGCGCGTTTTTAAGATAAATTAATTCTGATTTTATATTCGTGTTCAGCGAGGTCTAAATGAGTAGGATCGTTATTTTCGGGTGTTTTGGGAAATATAAATTGCAAGTTGAGTTTTGCCGGGGAAGGGTTCGGCCCTGGACAAATTTTTGAAAATTCAAAAATGGACGTAATGACCCGCCTATAACTTTTGAAAATGACTATATATCTGGTGTTCCGGTGTCACACTCTTGTTCAGGAGCCCAAATTTAGTGGTTTTGCTTAATTCCAGGTCATCTCATGAATTTCCGTGACCCTCTCCCGCTGCCTTGAAAACCCTAAAAATTGATGTTTAACATACTTGCTCATCAATTCCTATAATGAAGCTTGAAATGTCTGTATCTTTGCGCGTTTTTAAGATAAATTTATTCTGATTTTATATTCGTGTTCAGCGAGGTCTAAATGGGTAGGATCGTTATTTTCGGGTTTTTGGGAAATATAAATTGCAAGTTGAGTTTTGCTGGGGAAAGGTTCGGCCCTGGGCACAATTTTTGAAATGCCGAAAATGGACAAAATGTCCCCCTATAATTTTTGAAAATGACTATATTTGGTGTTCCGTTGTCACACTCTTGTTCAGGAGCCCATATTTAGTGGATTTGCTTAATTCCAGGTTATCTCATGAATTTCCGTGACCCTCTCCCGCTGCCTTGAAAACCCTAAAAATTGATGTTTAACATACTTGCTCATCAATTCCTATAATAAAGCTTGAAATGTCTGTATCTTTGCGCGTTTTTAAGATAAATTAATTCTGATTTTATATTCGTGTTCAGCGAGGTCTAAATGAGTAGGATCGTTATTTTCGGGTGTTTTTGGGAAATATAAATTGCAAGTTGAGTTTTGCTGGGGAAAGGTTCGTCCCTGGACAAATTTTTGATAAGCAAAATGGACAAAATGGCCTCCTATAACTTTTGAAAATGACTATATATCTGGTGTTCCGGTGTCACGCTCTTGTTCAGGAGCATTTAGTGGATTTGCTTAATTCCAGGTCATCTCATGAATTTCCTTGACCCTCTCCCGCTGCCTTGAAAACCCTAAAAATTGATGTTTAACATACTTGCTCATCAATTCCTATAATAAAGCTTGAAATGTCTGTATCTTTGCGCGTTTTTAAGATAAATTAATTCTGATTTTATATTCGTGTTCAGCGAGGTCTAAATGAGTAGGATCGTTATTTTCGGGTGTTTTTGGAAATATAAATTGCAAGTTGAGTTTTGCCGGGGGAAGGTTCGGCCCTGGACAAATTTTTGAAAAGCCAAAAATGGACAAAATGTCCCCCTATAATTTTTGAAAATGGCTATATTTCTGGTGTTCCGTTGTCACACTCTTGTTCAGGAGCCCATATTTAGTGATTTGCTTAATTCCAGGTTATCTCATGAATTTCCGTGACCCTCTCCCGCTGCCTTGAAAACCCTAAAAATTGATGTTTAACATACTTGCTCATCAATTCCTATAATAAAGCTTGAAATGTCTGTATCTTTGCGCGTTTTTAAGATAAATTAATTCTGATTTTATATTCGTGTTCAGCGAGGTCTAAATGATTAGGATCGTTATTTTCGGGTGTTTTTGGGAAATATAAATTGCAAGTTGAGTTTTGCCGGGGAGAGGTTCGGCCCTGGACAAATTTTTGAAAAGCCAAAAATGGACGTAATGACGCCCCTATAACTTTTGAAAATGACTATATATCTGGTGTTCCGGTGTCACACTCTTGTTCAGGAGCCCAAATTTAGTGGTTTTGCTTAATTCCAGGTCATCTCATGAATTTCCGTGACCCTCTCCCGCTGCCTTGAAAACCCTAAAAATTGATGTCTAACATACTTGCTCATCAATTCCTATAATAAAGCTTGAAATGTCTGTATCTTTGCGCGTTTTTAAGATAAATTAATTCTGATTTTATATTCGTGTTCAGCGAGGTCTAAATGAGTAGGATCGTTATTTTCGGGTGTTTTGGGAAATATAAATTGCAAGTTGAGTTTTGCCGGGGAAGGGTTCGGCCCTGGACAAATTTTTGAAAATTCAAAAATGGACGTAATGACCCGCCTATAACTTTTGAAAATGACTATATATCTGGTGTTCCGGTGTCACACTCTTGTTCAGGAGCCCAAATTTAGTGGTTTTGCTTAATTCCAGGTCATCTCATGAATTTCCGTGACCCTCTCCCGCTGCCTTGAAAACCCTAAAAATTGATGTTTAACATACTTGCTCATCAATTCCTATAATGAAGCTTGAAATGTCTTTATCTTTGCGCGTTTTTAAGATAAATTTATTCTGATTTTATATTCGTGTTCAGCGAGGTCTAAATGGGTAGTATCGTTATTTTCGGGTGTTTTGGGAAATATAAATTGCAAGTTGAGTTTTGCCGGGGAAAGGTTCGTCCCTGGACAAATTTTTGATAAGCCGAAAATGGACAAAATGACCTCCCTATAACTTTTGAAATTGACTATATAAATTCATATGTGCTAGTGATTCAGGGTTGAGAGATTAATTTTGAGGAAAATTGTATTTTTCATTTAAGTGCAAAATTTCACCATAGAATGGTGAAAAAATGCCCTCATAACTTTCATGTGACAAATACTTTACAAACGATGAGTACTTATCTGCGTTTAGTTTTTTCACAAAAACAAATATTCAAGTTTTAAATATTCAGAAATTTTGGTTTACTTAAAGTGTTCTACACATTTAACAATAATAATTTAATCAAAAACCATTCAATGATTTAAGAAAACAGTAAAGAATTCCAGGAATTATTTGAGGAACTGAACAAGCTAGCTAATGAAGGAAGAGCTTAACCTGAGGGCTACTACTGCAATTACTGCCATAAATCTTTCAAAAACTTCCATACAAGAGCGAATCACTGGAGTGACAAGAACTAATGCAATAACTTTCATAAGATTTAACGAGCTGAAGATTTCTTACAGAAGCTTGAATGTATAGGATGCCAGAAAACACCCACAAAAAAGGATCATTGCGAAAGGCACATGCTTAAATGTTCTTATGTTGACAAGACAAAAATTCCTCAAACCTATTTTTTAATCGAATAAAAGCAGCTTGAGCAATGCAGTTACTATCCATGAAGATTTAAAAGTTTGACAAAGATCCCAATGTAAAAGAGATTAAAATTCCTGAGTACATCTATGAGGTTAAAGGTGGGTACATTTGCAAAAAATGGTAGGACTATTATAAAGAAAACATGGCCCAAGGAAGACCAATCAAGCTATGCGTTGATGTTAGGAACGATGACTTTTGGCAAAATTTACACACAACTATGTTGAAATTAACAGGAGCTCTATTTTCTATAGTTGTTGAAGACAACCATGGAAAGGTCAGAAATCAATGCCTTACTCTTATCTACTAAACTATAGACTCAAATAAATACCTTTAACTTTAATTCAACAGCATGGAATAATATTCTATTGGACATTCTACAACACTTAGCATATAGGAGAAAGTCATTTAAGATAGAATGGCTATTAAATAATAAAACTCTGGCATGGATTAAACTAACTCATAAACAAAATTTAATAAATAGCTCTAAACCAGAATATTCAATTGAGTATTGCCTCATTGGTGTCAAAGGTAACTTCGATTAGGCAAAGTTAAATTAGATTCCTGATGAGATTTGGGCAGAAATAACTGAACATTCAAAGAAGCCATAAGAATTCTGGGATATGATTGATTAAGTTTTCCATTGGCAGTATAGATTGGAAATTTTCACCAGGTCAGACCCTAATAAAGACTACACAGTTCATGTTGGCTATTAGATTAAGGGTGATGAAGAAATGAAAATTATTAAATTATATTGAAAATTAGTTAAATTAACAGATTTTAAATTTTAAAAAACATTTTAGTTAGGAATTTATTAACATAATCAAAGTAAATTTATTTCTTTAACTTTATAAATAGTATTTACTATTTTTAATTGAACATAGTAGCTTCAATAAGACTTCTCACTCTATAGGTCTCAAAAATTTTAATTTTTTTATTTTATTTTATTCCATAGTTTGAATTAACCTTTTATTTTTATTTGAACGTCCTTCATATTTTTTTTAGTAAGATTGCCTCTTTGGCATATTTTAAACAACTGTAATAACAATTTTTCATCCAAGAAAAGTTCCTATTTTCGATATTTTTTTATAAAGCTTTCATAAATACTTCCTTGTCCGGAGATTAGGTGATGGGATTCTAATCTTTTTTTATAACTGCAAAAAGTTTCTCAATAGGGGCCATAGTGAATTAATAAGGGCCCAGATATAATAAGTTACCTAGTATAATCTTAACTTTTGTAATGTCAAAACACTTTTGTGGTAGGTAGCATTATATAGTAAAAAAACAGTATTCATCCTCCATTCTTCGGAGGTTTAGTCTAAGTATTCTATGATTTATAGTAAAAAATAAAGAAACGTTGTTGTATTATTTTTCCAATGCTCAGGGTATAAAGAATCCTACCATCACTAAACCCAGCTGCAATCATGTTTATTCCGTAATATCTTATTAATTAGTCGTTATTGTTTCTGGTTCCCTTCATACTCCAAGCTTTTCTCAAATAGCTCTAGCTTTATATACTACTCTCATCAATATTTATAATTAACTTGTTTTAGTTTATGAAGTTTACATAATAGTTTGCTGCAATTTGTCTTTGTTTCAAACATTCTAAACTGTTTGATCTTTTGTTAATATGATATACCTTCTTGTAAGTAAGTCCAATATTGTTTCTAATAATATTTCTAATCCTTACTAATGGTACCTTAAGATTTAATTTGAGGATCAAGTAGTCATGAATTTATTTGGCTGACATTATTTAATTTGAGTTTTGTTACATAGAACGAATAGCATTATCTATTAGTTTAATTTGGTATTTTTTCTCGTGTTGAATGTTCTTATACTTTTTAATTGTTTTGACTTATCAACTTCTAATTGCTAAGTTGACTTTGGATATATTAATTTTGAATCTCTTCATTAAATGTTTTTTTGTGCAACCATGTTTATGATACAGATTTCTGATAAGCCTACAATCACATGACCAACATTGTGTGGATTAGCATTCAATATTGGAACGTTTACAACACTATATATTAATTTAGGGGTTAAAAAAAATAGTTTAATTTTCTTACTATATGCTCATTCTCTTATGATTAAATTTCTCAATCAATGTTAATAAGGGGACTCAACTTTGTAACTTTTTCTTTTTTCTGAGACTTTTAATTTTTGTTATTAAGGATTCTACTTTAGCTAATAATATCTATTTTTTATAAGGAGTCACTAATCTAATCCTCACTTATAGTACTCTATAGTTTATTGTCCTCAACTATTGTACTTAAAAGTTTACGAGGATCGATTATTTAGGTGCTAAAAATTTTGTTTTCGATACTTAGTAAAACTTTTGTTTCTAAGCATAGGATGTGAGACTTTGTTAGAGAAATAAGTTTTTAGTCATTTATCTCATTGTTACCAGGAGCCATCAAACAAGTTGTTTTGCAGTATACTAACTCTTATTATGAATTATCATTATCAGCAAGATTCTTTTCTGAGAGTTCATCGTCCTCATCAGTTGATGGCCTCCGCCAATTACCTTGATGCAAAAAGTCTCTGATGTCTGATTATTTAAAATTTTCGGGATTCCGCTTCTCCATAATTTATTTCGATTTCTATTAAGTTTATTTTATAGTTATTACTATATAGAATAATAATTGTGTAGTTAAAGTAAATAAAATTATAAGTTAAATTAAAAGTCTAACAAACTATCACAAATTATTAAATTTAACCACTCTTCTATTAATATTTATAATTTTTGTAAGTGGCTTTACTATATAGCGCAAAATGAACAACAATTTACAAGGGGTCCATGTGAGTGAGGTTAGGTCAAAAATAGGTTCAAAAAAAGAGCTATACGACTTTCTTACTTAGGAATGTGGGGCCTACCTACCCAAGATCAATTGCTCTAATATATACTTTTTCAGGAGCATCCTTACAGGGTAGAAAGAGGTACTATATTTGTTAGACTTTGCTATAGTTTTTGAAACGAAGCGATGTGATACTATCTGCTATTCCTCAGATTGAGAGACTTACTGCAGACGATTTTTATCGTATGCTGAAGACAAGCCTTCAATATTGAAGTATTTGCCAGATTAAATGGATTGGCTCCATTTAGATAAAAAATGGATCACTGATATTCTACTCACTCTTGACACTGAAGGAATTAACTAGATGATATAGAGAGCTAAGGAATAAAGAAGAGTCAGGCTTGATAAATCACAAAATAACATTGTACACATGAAGCCCTAATTCTTAGATGCCCTAAACAATTCCATAAGTTACAGTGGTAAGTATAATATAAAATCTAACTCAGCTTTAGTTAATAAGGGAAGATCAGCATTCTTATTGAAATAGAGCACAAAAAGAAAGTCTAGACAAGTTGACTAGGAAGAATAGAAATCCGGTATGAACATTGGCTCAAAATCAAAACACAAATTTATGGAACAAAACCAACGGGTCAGGGATGAAATGAATGATTTAAGGGGTTAAATTGAGGAACTAGTCAACTATAAACAGCTCGTCATGCAACTCCACGATGGTGGAGTAATTGATCAAGAGGGCAACCTTTTAAACTAGCAACCTATTCAATAGAATAATAACTTCATGATTTGAATGTTATTGCTTTTGGGGACTAAAGTGATTTAAATCCAGTTAGAATTAATTTATTTAATAACTAAAATTTTTAATTTTACACAAAATCTTTAATAAATTAATTGCTAAAATTATTTATACCTAAAATAAAGCCTAATAGCTTATTTAATTTTTAACTTCAAAAAAAGGGCAAAATTTCACCATGGGATGGTGAAAAAATGCCCCTGAAGGATTTTCTTAAAAACTTCAAAATAATAAAGAGTAAAAAAACATGGGGTAATTCAAGTTTTGTAAGCTTATTAAAAAAAAGGAATAAAATGTGCTATTTGAGATTTTTGTATTTTCAATGAGGGGTTTTTGAAATTCATTTGTAAATATTTTTAGCATCTTATCGAAAGTAGAATGAGAATCCCTTTAACTATTAATACAACCAGTTCTGCTACAGCTTAATAGGGTTTATAGTTAAGCTATTTAATTTAATTTTTATTACATGCTGTATTTTTGTTTTTGTCATATAAAAAAAATTGTTAGAGTTTTGAATAGAGTGTTAGAGTTTGTAAGAATTTTGTACTTTTTGAACTATAGAAATAAACTAACAAAATAAATGATAAACTTAATATAGCAGTCTTAGATTAGTAACAATAAAAGTCTCTTAAATTTATGTTTCTAAAATTAATGATTAGAGAATAATTTTTTGCTCTAGATGAAACTAAATATAGCAGCTTCAAATACTATTTAAGCAAGCCATGTATCTAGGTATTACAATTCAAAAAATGGGTAAAACTTCGAAGGCTAAATAAAAATAAAAACTTGGATCTCCTCTGTTTGAGGTTTAATGTGATGAGAACTCAGGTTACACTGCTGACTTTTTCAATGATGAGTAACTGCAGGAACTGAAATAATAAGAGTCAAAGCAGAAGATTCTGGAGCATTTGAAGAAGCAAGGCATGCTGGGAAGGCAAACTTACAAGGACATTAAAATATAGCTAAAGAAAAAGTTTGGGCCAGAGACAATAAATATACATAAAAACTGGCTAGTTGCTACCCTCAATTCACGAAAGGCTGATAGCAAGGCATCTACACCAGCAAATAAAAAGAAGATCAATAATACCAAAAAAATTGCAAAGGCAACCCCACTTAAGGGGGGTCAAAATAATGATGATACTTCAAATAGAAGCTAAAGTTCGTTAACACATTCAAATAATGGAAACTAAAGTAATGCTATTGGATTGGAATTGTAGTCCCTGTAGTCCGATTTAAAGCATACAGAATCAGAATTATCAAACATACAGAGTGACACAACCTTTCCTGAACTTAATCAAATTGAAGACTTGATCGAGAAAAAATTTGGACAGCTTACATCGAAAGCTCGAGAAGAAATAAATGAGCGTCTACTATAATAAGTGCCGGATTTTCTTCAAAATCCACAATTATTAAAATTGACAGAACAAATTCAGGAGGCTTTCAGCAAATTGACCAAGTTGGAATCCTAACTCAATGCAGTAGACTTCGAGTAAATTTCAAGGTAGGTCGCTGATGGGCGAGAGGAGATTCAACAGACATTCTAAATATTGGTTGAAGATATTAAAAAGGTAGTCCCAACTCTCGGTGTTGCAACACAAGAATCGTTGGCAAGAAACGTGAAAAGGATCAATGACAAGATCATGGAGATGCAAAAAGTATTTTAGGATTCAACCTCAGATTTAAAAAAAACAGAAGAGAAGTTGAAGTCTGTATCAAAGTAAAGTAAGAATAAATTAGTGGACTAGAAAGTGTAGTAAGAGATGTTGAAAAGAAACTGAGATGTGTTGTAGACACTTTCAATGAGACCATTGAAGAATGCAAAGGCAATATTACTAAAAATATGAATATAATTCATGAGAATATTGCAACAATATGTACAAGAGTGACAAACATGGAAAGAAATTCGCTTAAGTATAAAAGTGAATAATTTAATATGTAATTATAGTAACAATCACAATCAAAGATAATGCCTTAATAACAATCAAACCAAACCAATAGCTTGAATATTTAAAATCCTAGCATTAACATTCAAGACACAATAATGAAGTACAACAAACATGACCCCAAAATAAAATTTATTATAATTGGGAATAAAAAGTACCTACATGATATCAACATTAAGCAGCTTATTCCGGTTGAAGATCTGATTGACGATTGAGAATTCATGAATGGTAGGAAGTATTGATTGTTATTGTATTTACTTACTTTATAACTTCTTTTACTATGTAAATGAGATGATGATGGGGTTTTGGGGTTTGGGGTTTATCTTGTGTTCCGTCACACTCTTGTTCAGGAGCCCAGATTTAGTGGATTTGCTTAATTCCAGGTCATCTCATGAATTTCCGTGACCCTCTCCCGCTGCCTTGAAAATTCTAACAATTGATGTTTAACATACTTGCTCATCAATTCCTATAATATAGCTTGAAATGGCTGTATCTTTGCGCGTTTTTAAGATGAATTTATTCTGATTTTATTTTCGTGTTCAGCGAGGTTTAAATGAGTAGGATCGTATTTTCGGGTGTTTTTTGGAAATATAAATTGCAAGTTGATTTTGCCGGGGAAAGGTTCGGCCCTGGGCACAATTTTTGAAAAGCCAAAAATGGCCAAATTGACCCCCTATATCTTTTGAAAATGACTATATATCTGTTGTTCCGGTGTCACACTCTTTTTCAGGAGCCCAAATTTAGTGGATTTGCTTAATTCCAGGTCATCTCATGAATTTCCGTGACCCTCTCCCGCTGCCTTGAAAACCCTAAAAATTGATGTCTAACATACTTGCTCATCAATTCCTATAATAAAGCTTGAAATGTCTGTATCTTTGCGCGTTTTTAAGATAAATTAATTCTGATTTTATATTCGTGTTCAGCGAGGTCTAAATGAGTAGGATCGTTATTTTCGGGTGTTTTTGGGAAATATAAATTGGAAGTTGATTTTGCCGGGGAAGGGTTCGGCCCTGGACAAATTTTTGAAAATCGAAAAATGGACAAAATGACCCCCCTATAACTTTTGAAAATGCCTATATATCTTGTGTTCCGGTGTCACACTCTTGTTCGGAGCCCAAATTTAGTGGATTTGCTTAATTCCAGGTCATCTCATGAATTTCCGTGACCCTCTCCCGCTGCCTTGAAAACCCTAAAAATTGATGTCTAACATACTTGCTCATCAATTCCTATAATAAAGCTTGAAATGTCTGTATCTTTGCGCGTTTTTAAGATAAATTAATTCTGATTTTATATTCGTGTTCAGCGAGGTCTAAATGAGTAGGATCGTTATTTTCGGGTGTTTTTGGTAAATATATATTGCAAGTTGAGTTTTGCCGGGGATAGGTTCGGCCCTGTACAAAGTTTTTGAAAAGCCAAAAATGGACAAAATGACGCCTCTATAACTTTTGAATATGACTATATATCTGGGTTCCGGTGTCACACTCTTGTTCAGGAGCCCAAATTTAGTGGATTTGCTTAATTCCAGGTCATCTCATGAATTTCCGTGACCCTCTCCCGCTGCCTTGAAAACCCTAAAAATTGATGTCTAACATACTTGCTCATCAATTCCTATAATAAAGCTTGAAATGTCTGTATCTTTGCGCGTTTTTAAGATAAATTAATTCTGATTTTATATTCGTGTTCAGCGAGGTCTAAATGAGTAGGATCGTTATTTTCGGGTGTTTTTGGGAAATATCATTTGCAAGTTGAGTTTTGCCGGGGGAAGGTTCGGCCCTGTACAAATTTTTGAAAAGCCAAAAATGGACAAAATGACCCCTCTATAACTTTTGAATATGGCTATATATCTGGGTTCCGGTGTCACACTCTTGTTCAGGAGCCCAAATTTAGTGGATTTGCTTAATTCCAGGTCATCTCATGAATTTCCGTGACCCTCTCCCGCTGCCTTGAAAACCCTAAAAATTGATGTTTAACATACTTGCTCATCAATTCCTATAATAAAGCTTGAAATGTCTGTATCTTTGCGCGTTTTTAAGATAAATTAATTCTGATTTTATATTCGTGTTCAGCGAGGTCTAAATGATTAGGATCGTTATTTTCGGGTGTTTTTGGGAAATATAAATTGCAAGTTGAGTTTTGCCGGGGAGAGGTTCGGCCCTGGACATATTTTTGAAAAGCCAAAAATGGACAAAATGTCGTTCCTATAATTTTTGTAAATGACTATATTTCTGGTGTTCCGTTGTCACACTCTTGTTCAGGAGCCCATATTTAGTGGATTTGCTTAATTCCAGGTTATCTCATGAATTTCCGTGACCCTCTCCCGCTGCCTTGAAAACCCTAAAAATTGATGTTTAACATACTTGCTCATCAATTCCTATTATAAAGCTTGAAATGCCTGTATCTTTGCGCGTTTTTAAGATAAATTAATTCTGATTTTATATTCGTGTTCAGCAAGGTTTAAATGAGTAGATCGTTATTTTCGGGTGTTTTTAGGAAAAATAAATTGCAAGTTGAGTTTTGCCGGGGAAAGGTTCAGCCCTGTACAAAATTTTTGAAAAGCCAAAAATGGACAAAATGACCCCTCTATAACTTTTGAATATGACTATATATCTGGGTTCCGGTGTCACACTCTTGTTCAGGAGCCCAAATTTAGTGGATTTGCTTAATTCCAGGTCATCTCATGAATTTCCGTGACCCTCTCCCGCTGCCTTGAAAACCCTAAAAATTGATGTCTAACATACTTGCTCATCAATTCCTATAATAAAGCTTGAAATGTCTGTATCTTTGCGCGTTTTTAAGATAAATTAATTCTGATTTTATATTCGTGTTCAGCGAGGTCTAAATGAGTAGGATCGTTATTTTCGGGTGTTTTGGGAAATATAAATTGCAAGTTGAGTTTTGCCGGGGAAGAGTTCGGCCCTGGACAAATTTCTGAAAATTCAAAAATGGACAAAATGACCCGCATATAACTTTTGAAAATGACTATATATCTGGTGTTCCGGTGTCACACTCTTGTTCAGGAGCCCAAATTTAGTGGATTTGCTTAATTCCAGGTCATCTCATGAATTTCCGTGACCCTCTCCCGCTGCCTTGAAAACCCTAAAAATTGATGTCTAACATACTTGCTCATCAATTCCTATAATAAAGCTTGAAATGTCTGTATCTTTGCGCGTTTTTAAGATAAATTAATTCTGATTTTATATTCGTGTTCAGCGAGGTCTAAATGAGT
>ARYC01019452.1:0-22219 GCA_000711775.1 Oxytricha trifallax | reverse complement strand
CGGCCCTGGACAAAATTTTTGAAAAGCCAAAAATGGACAAAATGTCGCCCCTATAATTTTTGAAAATGACTATATTTCTGGTGTTCCGTTGTCACACTCTTGTTCAGGAGCCCATATTTAGTGGATTTGCTTAATTCCAGGTTATCTCATGAATTTCCGTGACCCTCTCCCGCTGCCGTGAAAACCCTAAAAATTGATGTTTAACATACTTGCTCATCAATTCCTATAATAAAGCTTGAAATGCCTGTATCTTTGCGCGTTCTTAAGATAAATTAATTCTGATTTTATATTCGTGTTCAGCGAGGTCTAAATGATCAGGATCGTTATTTTCGGGTGTTTTTGGGAAATATAAATTGCAAGTTGAGTTTTGCCGGGGAGAGGTTCGGCCCTGGACAAATTTTTGAAAAACCAAAAATGGACAAAATGACGCCCCTATAACTTTTAAAAATGACTATGTATCTAATGTTCCGGTGTCACACTCTTGTTCAGGAGCCCAAATTTAGTGGATTTGCTTAATTCCAGGTCATCTCATGAATTTCCGTGACCCTCTCCCGCTGCCTTGAAAACCCTAAAAATTGATGTCTAACATACTTGCTCATCAATTCCTATAATAAAGCTTGAAATGTCTGTATCTTTGCGCGTTTTTAAGATAAATTAATTCTGATTTTATATTCGTGTTCAGCGAGGTCTAAATGAGTAGGATCGTTATTTTCGGGTGTTTTTTGGAAATATAAATTGCAAGTTGAGTTTTGCCGGGGAAAGGTTCGGCCCTGGACAAATTTTTGAAAAGCCAAAAATGGACAAAATGACCTCCCTATAACTTTTAAAAATGACTATGTATCTAATGTTCCGGTGTCACACTCTTGTTCAGGAGCCCAAATTTAGTGGATTTGCTTAATTCCAGGTCATCTCATGAATTTCCGTGACCCTCTCCCGCTGCCTTGAAAACCCTAAAAATTGATGTCTAACATACTTGCTCATCAATTCCTATAATAAAGCTTGAATGCCTGTATCTTTGCGCGTTCTTAAGATAAATTAATTCTGATTTTATATTCGTGTTTAGCGAGGTCTAAATGAACAGGATCGTTATTTTCTGGTGTTTTTGGGAAATAAAAATTGCAAGTTGAGTTTTGCCGGGGAAAGGTTCGGCCCTGGACAGAATTTTTAAAAACCCAAAAATGGACAAAATGACCCCCCTATAACTTTTGAAAATGACTATATATCTGGTGTTCCGGTGTCACACTCTGTTCAGGAGCCCAAATTTAGTGGATTTGCTTAATTCCAGGTCATCTCATGAATTTCCGTGACCCTCTCCCGCTGCCTTGAAAACCCTAAAAATTGATGTCTAACATACTTGCTCATCAATTCCTATAATAAAGCTTGAAATGTCTGTATCTTTGCGCGTTTTTAAGATAAATTAATTCTGATTTTATATTCGTGTTCAGCGAGGTCTAAATGAGTAGGATCGTTATTTTCGGGTGTTTTTAGGAAAAATAAATTGCAAGTTGAGTTTTGCCGGGGAAAGGTTCAGCCCTGTACAAAATTTTTGAAAAGCCAAAAATGGACAAAATGACCCCTCTATAACTTTTGAATATGACTATATATCTGGGTTCCGGTGTCACACTCTTGTTCAGGAGCCCAAATTTAGTGGATTTGCTTAATTCCAGGTCATCTCATGAATTTCCGTGACCCTCTCCCGCTGCCTTGAAAACCCTAAAAATTGATGTCTAACATACTTGCTCATCAATTCCTATAATAAAGCTTGAAATGTCTGTATCTTTGCGCGTTTTTAAGATAAATCAATTCTGATTTCATATTCGTGTTCAGCGAGGTCTAAATGACTAGGATAGTTATTTTCGAGTGTTTTTGGGAAATATAAATTGCAAGTTGAGTTTTGCCGGGGAAAAGTTCGGCCCTGGATAAATTTTTTAAAAAGCCGAAAATGGACAAAATGACCCCCCTATAACTTTTGAAAATGACTATATATCTGGTGTTCCGGTGTCACACTCTTGTTCAGGAGCCCAAATTTAGTGGATTTGCTTAATTCCAGGTCATCTCATGAATTTCCGTGACCCTCTCCCGCTGCCTTGAAAACCCTAAAAATTGATGTCTAACATACTTGCTCATCAATTCCTATAATAAAGCTTGAAATGTCTGTATCTTTGCGCGTTTTTAAGATAAATTAATTCTGATTTTATATTCGTGTTCAGCGAGGTAAAAATGACCAGAATCGTTATTTTCGGGTGTTTTTAGGAATTATAAATTGCAAGTTGAGTTTTGCCGGGGAAAGGTTCGGCCCTGGACAAAATTTTTGAAAAGCCAAAATTGTACAAAATGACCCCCTATAACTTTTGAAAATGACTATAAATCTGGTGTTCCGGTGTCACACTCTTGTCCAGGAGCCCAAATTTAGTGGATTTGCTTTAATTCCAGGTCATCTCATGAATTTCCGTGACCCTCTCCCGCTGCCTTGAAAACCCTAAAAATTGATGTCTAACATACTTGCTCATCAATTCCTATAATAAAGCTTGAAATGTCTGTATCTTTGCGCGTTTTTAAGATAAATTAATTCTGATTTTATATTCGTGTTCAGCGAGGTCTAAATGAGTAGGATCGTTATTTTCGGGTGTTTTTTGGGAAATATAAATTGCAAGTTGATTTTGCCGAGGAAAGGTTCGGCCCTGGACACAATTTTTGAAAACCCAAAAATGGACAAAATGACCCCCCTATAACTTTTGAAAATGACTATATATATGGTGTTCCCATGTCACACTCTTGTTCAGGAGCCCAAATTTAGTGGATTTGCTTAATTCCAGGTCATCTCATGAATTTCCGTGACCCTCTCCCGCTGCCTTGAAAACCCTAAAAATTGATGTCTAACATACTTGCTCATCAATTCCTATAATAAAGCTTGAAATGTCTGTATCTTTGCGCGTTTTTAAGATAAATTAATTCTGATTTTATATTCGTGTTCAGCGAGGTCTAAATGAGTAGGATCGTTATTTTCGGGTGTTTTTGGGAAATATAAATTGCAAGTTGATTTTGCCGAGGAAAGGTTCGGCCCTGGACACAATTTTTGAAAACCCAAAAATGGACAAAATGACCCCCCTATAACTTTTGAAAATGACTATATATATGGTGTTCCCATGTCACACTCTTGTTCAGGAGCCCAAATTTAGTGGATTTGCTTAATTCCAGGTCATCTCATGAATTTCCGTGACCCTCTCCCGCTGCCTTGAAAACCCTAAAAATTGATGTCTAACATACTTGCTCATCAATTCCTATAATAAAGCTTGAAATGTCTGTATCTTTGCGCGTTTTTAAGATAAATTAATTCTGATTTTATATTCGTGTTCAGCGAGGTCTAAATGAGTAGGATCGTTATTTTCGGGTGTTTTTTGGGAAATATAAATTGCAAGTTGAGTTTTGCCGGGGAAAGGTTCGGCCCTGAACAAAATTTTTGAAAAGCCGAAAATGGACAAAATGACCCCCCTATAACTTATGAAAATGACTATATATCTGTTGTTCCGATGTCACACTCTTATTTCAGGAGCCCAAATTTAGTGGATTTGCTTAATTCCAGGTCATCTCATGAATTTCCGTGACCCTCTCCCGCTGCCTTGAAAACCCTAAAAATTGATGTCTAACATACTTGCTCATCAATTCCTATAATAAAGCTTGAAATGTCTGTATCTTTGCGCGTTTTTAAGATAAATTAATTCTGATTTTATATTCGTGTTCAGCGAGGTCTAAATGAGTAGGATCGTTATTTTCGGGTGTTTTTGGGAAATATAAATTGCAAGTTGAGTTTTGCCGGGGAAAGGTTCGGCCCTGGACAAAATTTTTGAAAAGCCAAAAAAGGACAAAATGACCCCCCTATTACTTTTGTAAATGACTATATATTTGGTGTTCCAGTGTCACACTCTTGATCAGGAGCCCAAATTTAGTGGATTTGCTTAATTCCAGGTCATCTCATGAATTTCCGTGACCCTCTCCCGCTGCCTTGAAAACCCTAAAAATTGATGTTTAACATTATTGCTCATCAATTCCTATAATAAAACTTGAAATGGCTGTATCTTTGCGCGTATTTAAAATAAATTAATTCTGATTTTATTTTCGTGTTCAGCGAGTGGCTAAATGACCAGAATCGTTATTTTCAGGTGTTTTTGAAAAATATAAATTGCAAGTTGAGTTTTGCCGGGGAAGGGTTCGGCCCTGGACAAAATTTTTGAAAAGCCAAAATGACCCCCTATAACTTTTGAAAATGAATATATATCTGGTGTTCCGGTGTCACACTCTTATTCAGGAGCCCAGATTTAGTGGATTTGCTTAATTCCAGGTCATCTCATGAATTTCCGTGACCCTCTCCCGCTGCCTTGAAAATTATAAAAATTGATGTTTAACATACTTGCTCATCAATTCCTAGAATAAAGCTTGAAATGCCTGTATCTTTGCGCGTTTTTAAGATAAATTTATTCTGATTTTATATTCGTGTTCAGCGAGGTCTAAATGAGTAGGATCGTAATTTTCCCGTGTTTTTGGGAAATATAAATTGCAAGTTGAGTTTTGCCGGGGAAAGGTTCGTCCCTGGACAAATTTTTGATAAGCCAAAAATGGACAAAATGACCTCACTATAACTTTTGAAAATGACTATATATCTGGTGTTCCGGTGTCACACTCTTGTTCAGGAGCCCAAAATATAGTGGATTCGCTTAATTCCAGGTCATCTCATGAATTCGTGACCCTCTCCCGCTGCCTTGAAAACCCTAAAAATTGATGTTTAACATACTTGCTCATCAATTCCTATTATAAAGCTTGAAATGCCTGTATCTTTGCGCGTTTTTAAGATAAACTAATTCTGATTTTATATTCGTGTTCAGCGAGGTCTAAATGAGTAGGATCGTAATTTTCCCGTGTTTTTGGGAAATATAAATTGCAAGTTGAGTTTTGCCGGGGAAAGGTTCGTCCCTGGACAAATTTTTGATAAGCCAAAAATGGACAAAATGACCTCACTATAACTTTTGAAAATGACTATATATCTGGTGTTCCGGTGTCACACTCTTGTTCAGGAGCCCATTTAGTGGATTTGCTTAATTCCAGGTCATCTCATGAATTTCCGTGACCCTCTCCCGCTGCCTTGAAAACCCTAAAAATTGATGTCTAACATACTTGCTCATCAATTCCTATAATAAAGCTTGAAATGTCTGTATCTTTGCGCGTTTTTAAGATAAATTAATTCTGATTTTATATTCGTGTTCAGCGAGGTCTAAATGAGTAGGATCGTTATTTTCGGGTGTTTTTGGGAAATATAAATTGCAAGTTGATTTTGCCGAGGAAAGGTTCGGCCCTGGACACAATTTTTGAAAACCCAAAAATGGACAAAATGACCCCCCTATAACTTTTGAAAATGACTATATATATGGTGTTCCCATGTCACACTCTTGTTTCAGGAGCCCAAATTTAGTGGATTTGCTTAATTCCAGGTCATCTCATGAATTTCCGTGACCCTCTCCCGCTGCCTTGAAAACCCTAAAAATTGATGTCTAACATACTTGCTCATCAATTCCTATAATAAAGCTTGAAATGTCTGTATCTTTGCGCGTTTTTAAGATAAACTAATTCTGATTTTATATTCGTGTTCAGCGAGGTCTAAATGAGTAGGATCGTAATTTTCCCGTGTTTTTGGGAAATATAAATTGCAAGTTGAGTTTTGCCGGGGAAAGGTTCGTCCCTGGACAAATTTTTGATAAGCCAAAAATGGACAAAATGACCTCACTATAACTTTTGAAAATGACTATATATCTGGTGTTCCGGTGTCACACTCTTGTTCAGGAGCCCAAATTTAGTGGATTTGCTTAATTCCAGGTCATCTCATGAATTTCCGTGACCCTCTCCCGCTGCCTTGAAAACCCTAAAAATTGATGTCTAACATACTTGCTCATCAATTCCTATAATAAAGCTTGAAAATGCCTGTATCTTTGCGCGTTTTTAAGATAAACTAATTCTGATTTTATATTCGTGTTCAGCGAGGTCTAAATGAGTAGGATCGTAATTTTCCCGTGTTTTTGGGAAATATAAATTGCAAGTTGAGTTTTGCCGGGGAAAGGTTCGTCCCTGGACAAATTTTTGATAAGCCAAAAATGGACAAAATGACCTCACTATAACTTTTGAAAATGACTATATATCTGGTGTTCCGGTGTCACACTCTTGTTCAGGAGCCCCAAATTTAGTGGATTTGCTTAATTCCAGGTCATCTCATGAATTTCCGTGACCCTCTCCCGCTGCCTTGAAAACCCTAAAAATTGATGTCTAACATACTTGCTCATCAATTCCTATAATAAAGCTTGAAATGTCTGTATCTTTGCGCGTTTTTAAGATAAATTAATTCTGATTTTATATTCGTGTTCAGCGAGGTCTAAATGAGTAGGATCGTTATTTTCGGGTGTTTTTGGAAATATAAAATGGAAGTTGTATTTTGGCGGGGAAAGGTTCGGCCCTGGACAAATCTTTGAAAACCGAAAAATGGACAAAATGAACCCCCTATAACTTTTGAAAATGCCTATATATCTTGTGTTCCAGTGTCACTCTCTTGCTCAGGAGCCCAAATTTAGTGGATTTGCTTAATTCCAGGTCATCTCATGAATTTCCGTGACCCTCTCCCGCTGCCTTGAAAACCCTAAAAATTGATGTCTAACATACTTGCTCATCAATTCCTATAATAAAGCTTGAAATGTCTGTATCTTTGCGCGTTTTTAAGATAAATTAATTCTGATTTTATATTCGTGTTCAGCGAGGTCTAAATGAGTAGGATCGTTATTTTCGGGTGTTTTTGGGAAATATAAATTGCAAGTTGAGTTTTGCCGGGGAGAGGTTCGGCCCTGGACAAATTTTTGAAAAACCAAAAATGGACAAAATGACCCCCCTATAACTTTTGAAAATGACTATATATCTGGTGTTCCGGTGTCACACTCTTTTCAGGAGCCCAAATTTAGTGGATTTGCTTAATTCCAGGTCATCTCATGAATTTCCGTGACCCTCTCCCGCTGCCTTGAAAACCCTAAAAATTGATGTCTAACATACTTGCTCATCAATTCCTATAATAAAGCTTGAAATGTCTGTATCTTTGCGCGTTTTTAAGATAAATTAATTCTGATTTTATATTCGTGTTCAGCGAGGTCTAAATGAGTAGGATCGTTATTTTCGGGTGTTTTTGGGAAATATAAATTGCAAGTTGATTTTGCCGAGGAAAGGTTCGGCCCTGGACACAATTTTTGAAAACCAAAAAATGGACAAATTGACCCCCCAATAACTTTTGAAAATGACTATATATCTGGTGTTCCGGTGTTACACTCTTGATCAGGAGCCCATATTAAGTGGATTTGCTTTATTCCAGGTCACCTCATGAATTTCCTTGACCCTCTCCCGCAGCCTTGAAAACCCTAAAAATCGATGTTTAACATACTCTCTCATAAATTCTTATAATAAAGCTTAAAATGCCTGTATCTTTGCGCGTATTAAAGATAAATCAATTCTGATTTTATATTCGTGTTCAGCGAGGTCTAAATGACTAGGATCGTTATTTTCTGGTGTTTTTGGGAAATAAAAATTGCAAGTTGAGTTTTGCCGGGGAAAGGTTCGGCCCTGGACAGAATTTTTAAAAACCCAAAAATGGACAAAATGACCCCCCTATAACTTTTGAAAATGACTATATATCTGGTGTTCCGGTGTCACACTCTTGTTCAGGAGCCCAAATTTAGTGGATTTGCTTAATTCCAGGTCATTTCATGAATTTCCGCGACCCTCTCCCGCTGCTTTGAAAACCCTTAAAATTGATGTTTAACATAGTTGCTCATCAATTCCTATAATGAAGCTTGAAATGCCTGTATCTTTGCGCGATTTTAAGATAAATTAATTCTAATTTTATATTCGTGTTCAGCGAGGTCTAAATGACTAGATTCATTATTTTCAGGTGTTTTTGAAAAATATAAATTGCAAGTTGAGTTTTGCCGGGGAAGGGTTCGGCCCTGGACAAAATTTTTGAAAAGCCAAAAATGGACAAAATGTCGCCCCTATAATTTTTGAAAATGACTATATCTAGTGTTCCGGTGTCACACTCTTGTTCAGGAGCCCAAATATAGAGGATTCGCTTAATTCCAGGTCATCTCATGAATTTCCGTGACCCTCTCCCACTGCATTGAAAACCCTAAAAATTGATTTTTAACATACTTGCTCATCAATTCCTATAATAAAGCTTGAAATGCCTGTATCTTTGCGCGTTTTTAAGATAAATTAATTCTGATTTTATATTCGTGTTCAGCGAGGTCTAAATGAGTAGGATCGTATTTCTCCCGTGTTTTTTGGAAATATAAATTGCAAGTTGAGTTTTGCCGGGGAAAGGTTCGGCCCTGGACAAATTTTTGAAAAGCCAAAAATGGACAAAATGACCCCCCTATATCTTTTGAAAATGTCTATATATCTAGTGTTCCGATGTCACACTCTTGTTCAGGAGCCCAAATATAGTGGATTCGCTTAATTCCAGGTCATCTCATGATTTTCCGTGACCCTCTCCCGCTGCCGTGAAAACCCTAAAAATTGATGTTTAACATACTTGCTCATCAATTCCTATAATAAAGCTTGAAATGCCTGTATCTTTGCGCGTTCTTAAGATAAATTAATTCTGATTTTATATTCGTGTTCAGCGAGGTCTAAATGATCAGGATCGTTATTTTCGGGTGTTTTTGGGAAATATAAATTGCAAGTTGAGTTTTGCCGGGGAGAGGTTCGGCCCTGGACAAATTTTTGAAAAACCAAAAATGGACAAAATGATCCCTTATAACTTTTGAAAATGACTATATATTTGGTGTTCCGGTGTCACACTCTTGTTCAGGAGCCCAAATTTAGTGGATTTGCTTAATTACAGGTCATCTCATGAATTTCCGTGACCCTCTCCCGCTGCCTTGAAAACCCTAAAAATTGATGTCTAACATACTTGCTCATCAATTCCTATAATAAAGCTTGAAATGTCTGTATCTTTGCGCGTTTTTAAGATAAATTAATTCTGATTTTATATTCGTGTTCAGCGAGGTCTAAATGAGTAGGATCGTTATTTTCGGGTGTTTTGGGAAATATAAATTGCAAGTTGAGTTTTGCCGGGGAAAGGTTCGGCCCTGGACACAATTTTTGAAAAGCCAAAAATGGACGTAATGACCCCCCTATAACTTTTGAAAATGACTATATATCTGGTGTTCCGGTGTCACACTCTTGTTAAGGAGCCCAAATTTAGTGGTTTTGCTTAATTCCAGGTCATCTCATGAATTTCCGTGACCCTCTCCCGCTGCCTTGAAACCTAAAAATTGATGTCTAACATACTTGCTCATCAATTCCTATAATAAAGCTTGAAATGTCTGTATCTTTGCGCGTTTTTAAGATAAATTAATTCTGATTTTATATTCGTGTTCAGCGAGGTCTAAATGAGTAGGATCGTTATTTTCGGGTGTTTTTGGGAAATATAAATTGCAAGTTGAGTTTTGCCGGGGAAAGGTTCGGCTCCAGGGTCAAATTTTGAAAACTCAAAAATGGACAAAATGACCCCCCTATAACTTTTGAAATTGACTATATATCTGGTGTTCGGTGTCGCACTCTTGTTCAGGAGCCCAAATTTAGTGGATTTGCTTAATTCCAGGTCATCTCATGAATTTCCGTGACCCTCTCCCGCTGCCTTGAATCCCTCAAAATCGATGTTTAACACACTCACTCATCAATTCCTATAATAGCTTGAAATGCCTGAATCTTTGCGCGTTTTTAAGATAAATTAATTCTGATTTTTTATTCGTGTTCAGCGAGGTCTAAATAAGTAGGATCGTAATTCTCCAGTGTTTTTGGGAAATATAAATTGCAAGTTGAGTTTTGCCGGGGAAAGGTTCGGCCCTGGACAAATTTTTGAAAAGCCAAAAATGGACAAAATGACCCCCCTATAACTTATGAAAATGACTATATATCTGATGTTCCGGTGTCACAGTCTTGTTCAGGAGCCCAAATTTAGTGGATTTGCTTAATTCCAGGTCATCTCATGAATTTCCGTGACCCTCTCCCGCTGCCTTGAAAACCCTAAAAATTGATGTCTAACATACTTGCTCATCAATTCCTATAATAAAGCTTGAAATGTCTGTATCTTTGCGCGTTTTTAAGATAAATTAATTCTGATTTTATATTCGTGTTCAGCGAGGTCTAAATGAGTAGGATCGTTATTTTCGAGTGTTTTTGGGAAATATAAATTGCAAGTTGAGTTTTGCCGGGGAAAGGTTCGGCCCTGGACACAATTTTTGAAAAGCCAAAAATGGACGTAATGACCCCCCTATAACTTTTGAAAATGACTATATATCTGGTGTTCCGGTGTCACACTCTTGTTAAGGAGCCCAAATTTAGTGGTTTTGCTTAATTCCAGGTCATCTCATGAATTTCCGTGACCCTCTCCCGCTGCCTTGAAAACCCTAAAAATGATGTCTAACATACTTGCTCATCAATTCCTATAATAAAGCTTGAAATGTCTGTATCTTTGCGCGTTTTTAAGATAAATTAATTCTGATTTTATATTCGTGTTTAGCGAGGTCTAAATGAGTAGGATCGTTATTTTCTGGTGTTTTTGGGAAATATAAATTGCAAGTTGAGTTTTGCCGGGGAAAGGTTCGGCCCTGGACAGAATTTTTGAAAAGCCAAAAATGGACGTAATGACCCCCCTATAACTTTTGAAAATGACTATATATCTGGTGTTCCGGTGTCACACTCTTGTTCAGGAGCCCAAATTTAGTGGTTTTGCTTAATTCCAGGTCATCTCATGATTTTCCGTGACCCTCTCCCGCTGCCTTGAAAACCCTAAAAATTGATGTTTAACATACTTGCTCATCAATTCCTATAATAAAGCTTGAAATGCCTGTATCTTTGCGCGTTTTTAAGATAAATTAATTCTGATTTTATATTCGTGTTCAGCGAGGTCTAAATGAGTAGGATCGTATTTTTCCCGTGTTTTTGGGAAATATAAATTGCAAGTTGAGTTTTGCCGGGGAAAGGTTCGTCCCTGGACAAATTTTTGATAAGCCAAAAATGGACGTAATGACCTCCCTATAACTTTTGAAAATGACTATATATCTGGTGTTCCGGTGTCACACTCTTGTTCAGGAGCCCAAATTTAGTGGTTTTGCTTAATTCCAGGTCATCTCATGAATTTCCGTGACCCTCTCCCGCTGCCTTGAAAACCCTAAAAATTGATGTCTAACATACTTGCTCATCAATTCCTATAATAAAGCTTGAAATGTCTGTATCTTTGCGCGTTTTTAAGATAAATTAATTCTGATTTTATATTCGTGTTCAGCGAGGTCTAAATGAGTAGGATCGTTATTTTCGGGTGTTTTTGGGAAATATAAATTGCAAGTTGATTTTGCCGGGGAAAGGTTCGGCCCTGGACACAATTTTTGAAAAGCCGAAAATGGACAAAATGACCCCCCTATAACTTTTGAAAATGACTATATATCTGTTGTTCCGATGTCACACTCTTGTTCAGGAGCCCAAATTTAGTGGATTTGCTTAATTCCAGGTCATCTCATGAATTTCCGTGACCCTCTCCCGCTGCCTTGAAAACCCTAAAAATTGATGTCTAACATACTTGCTCATCAATTCCTATAATAAAGCTTGAAATGTCTGTATCTTTGCGCGTTTTTAAGATAAATTAATTCTGATTTTATATTCGTGTTCAGCGAGGTCTAAATGAGTAGGATCGTTATTTTCGGGTGTTTTTAGGAAAAATAAATTGCAAGTTGAGTTTTGCCGGGGAAAGGTTCAGCCCTGTACAAAATTTTTGAAAAGCCAAAAATGGACAAAATGACCCCTCTATAACTTTTGAATATGACTATATATCTGGGTTCCGGTGTCACACTCTTGTTCAGGAGCCCAAATTTAGTGGATTTGCTTAATTCCAGGTCATCTCATGAATTTCCGTGACCCTCTCCCGCTGCCTTGAAAACCCTAAAAATTGATGTCTAACATACTTGCTCATCAATTCCTATAATAAAGCTTGAAATGTCTGTATCTTTGCGCGTTTTTAAGATAAATTAATTCTGATTTTATATTCGTGTTCAGCGAGGTCTAAATGAGTAGGATCGTTATTTTCGGGTGTTTTTGGGAAATATAAATTGCAAGTTGATTTTGCCGGGGAAAGGTTCGTCCCTGGACAAATTTTTGATAAGCCAAAAATGGACAAAATGACCTCCCTATAACTTTTGAAAATGACTATATATCTGGTGTTCCGGTGTCACACTCTTGTTCAGGAGCCCAAATTTAGTGGATTTGCTTAATTCCAGGTCATCTCATGAATTTCCGTGACCCTCTCCCGCTGCCTTGAAAACCCTAAAAATTGATGTCTAACATACTTGCTCATCAATTCCTATAATAAAGCTTGAAATGTCTGTATCTTTGCGCGTTTTTAAGATAAATTAATTCTGATTTTATATTCGTGTTCAGCGAGGTCTAAATGAGTAGGATCGTTATTTTCGGGTTTTTTGGAAATATATATTGCAAGTTGAGTTTTGCCGGGGATAGGTTCGGCCCTGGACACAGTTTTTGAAAAGCCAAAAATGGACGTAATGACGCCCCTATAACTTTTGAAAATGACTATATATCTGGTGTTCCGGTGTCACACTCTTGTTCAGGAGCCCAAATTTAGTGGATTTGCTTAATTCCAGGTCATCTCATGAATTTCCGTGACCCTCTCCCGCTGCCTTGAAAACCCTAAAAATTGATGTTTAACATACTTGCTCATCAATTCCTATAATAAAGCTTGAAATGTCTGTATCTTTGCGCGTTTTTAAGATAAATTAATTCTGATTTTATTTTCGTGTTCAGCGAGGTCTAAATGAGTAGGATCGTTATTTTCGGGTGTTTTTGGGAAATATAAATTGCAAGTTGATTTTGCCGGGGGAAGGTTCGGCCCTGGACAAATTTTTGAAAACCCAAAAATGGACAAAATGACCCCCGATAACTTTTGAAAATGGCTATATATCTGGTGTTCCCGTGTCACACTCTTGTTCAGGAGCCCAAATTTAGTGGATTTGCTTAATTCCAGGTCATCTCATGAATTTCCGTGACCCTCTCCCGCTGCCTTGAAAACCCTAAAAGTTGAGTTTAACATATTTGCTCATCAATTCCTGTAATAAAGCTTGAAATGTCTGTATCTTTGCGCGTTTTTAAGATAAATTAATTCTGATTTTATATTCGTGTTCAGCGAGGTCTAAATGAGTAGGATCGTTATTTTCGGGTGTTTTTGGAAATATAAATTGCAAGTTGAGTTTTGCCGGGGAAAGGTTCGGCCCTGTACAAATTTTTGAAAAGCCAAAAATGGACAAAATGACCCCTCTATAACTTTTGAATATGACTATATATCTGGGTTCCGGTGTCACACTCTTGTTCAGGAGCCCAAATTTAGTGGATTTGCTTAATTCCAGGTCATCTCATGAATTTCCGTGACCCTCTCCCGCTGCCTTGAAAACCCTAAAAATTGATGTTTAACATACTTGCTCATCAATTCCTGTAATAAAGCTTGAAATGTTTGTATGTTTGCGCGTTTTTAAGATAAATTAATTCTGATTTTTTATTCGTGTTCAGCGAGGTCTAAATGAGTAGGATCGTTATTTTCGGGTGTTTTTGGGAATAATTGCAAGTTGAGTTTTGCCGGGGTCGGCCCTGGACAAAATTTTTGAAAAGCCGAAAATGGACAAAATGACCCCCTATTACTTTTGTAAATGACTATATATTTGGTGTTCCGGTGTCACACTCTTGTCAGGAGCCCAGATTTAGTGGATTTGCTTAATTCCAGGTCATCTCATGAATTTCCGTGACCCTCTCCCGCTGCCTTGAAAATTCTAAAAATTGATGTTTAACATACTTGCTCATCAATTCCTATAATAAAGCTTGAAATGTCTGTATCTTTGCGCGTTTTTAAGATAAATTAATTCTGATTTTATATTCGTGTTCAGCGAGGTCTAAATGAGTAGGATCGTTATTTTCGGGTGTTTTTGGGAAATATAAATTGCAAATTGAGTTTTGCCGAGGAAAGGTTCGGACCTGGACACAATTTTTGAAAAGCCAAAAATGGACCAAAATGACCCCCCTATAACTTTTGAAAATGACTATATATCTGGTGTTCCGGTGTCACACTCTTGTTCAGGAGCCCGAATTTAGTGGATATGCTTAATACCAGGTCATCTCATGAATTTCCGTGACCCTCTCCCGCTGCCTAGAAAACCCTAAAAATTGATGTTTAACATACTTGATCATCAATTCCAAGAATGAAGCTTGAAATGGCTTTATCTTTGCGCGTTTTCAAGATAAATTTATTCTGATTTTATATTCGTGTTCAGCGAGGTCTAAATGGCTAGTATCGTTATTTTCGAGTGTTTTTGGGAAATATAAATTGCAAGTTGAGTTTTGCCGGGGAAACGTTCGGCCCTGGACAAAATTTTTGAAAAGCCGAAAATGGACAAAATGACCCCCCTATAACTTTTGAAATTGACTATATATCTGGTGTTCTAGTGTCACACTCTTGTTTAGGAGCCCAAATTTAGTGGATTTGCTGAATTCCAGGTCAGCTCATGAATTTCCGTGACCCTCTCCCGCTGCCTTGAAAACCCTAAAAATTGATGTTTAACATACTTGCTCATCAATTCCAAGAATGAAGCTTGAAATGTCTGTATCTTTGCGCGTTTTTAAGATAAATTAATTCTGATTTTATATTCGTGTTCAGCGAGGTCTAAATGAGTAGGATCGTTATTTTCGGGTGTTTTTAGGAAAAATAAATTGCAAGTTGAGTTTTGCCGGGGAAAGGTTCAGCCCTGTACAAAATTTTTGAAAAGCCAAAAATGGACAAAATGACCCCTCTATAACTTTTGAATATGACTATATATCTGGGTTCCGGTGTCACACTCTTGTTCAGGAGCCCAAATTTAGTGGATTTGCTTAATTCCAGGTCATCTCATGAATTTCCGTGACCCTCTCCCGCTGCCTTGAAAACCCTAAAAATTGATGTCTAACATACTTGCTCATCAATTCCTATAATAAAGCTTGAAATGTCTGTATCTTTGCGCGTTTTTAAGATAAATTAATTCTGATTTTATATTCGTGTTCAGCGAGGTCTAAATGAGTAGGATCGTTATTTTCGGGTGTTTTTGGGAAATATAAATTGCAAGTTGAGTTTTGCCGGGGAAAGGTTCGGCCCTGGACAAAATTTTTGAAAAGCCAAAAAAGGACAAAATGACCCCCCTATTACTTTTGTAAATGACTATATATTTGGTGTTCCAGTGTCACACTCTTGTTCAGGAGCCCAAATTTAGTGGATTTGCTTAATTCCAGGTCATCTCATGAATTTCCGTGACCCTCTCCCGCTGCCTTGAAAACCCTAAAAATTGATGTCTAACATACTTGCTCATCAATTCCTATAATAAAGCTTGAAATGTCTGTATCTTTGCGCGTTTTTAAGATAAATTAATTCTGATTTTATATTCGTGTTCAGCGAGGTCTAAATGAGTAGGATCGTTATTTTCGGGTGTTTTTGGGAAATATAAATTGCAAGTTGAGTTTTGCCGGGGAAAGGGGGAAAGGTTCGGCCCTGGACAGAATTTTTGAAAAGCCAAAAATGGACAAAATGACCCCCTTATAACTTTTGAAAATGACTATATATCTGGTGTTCCGGTGTCACACTCTTGTTCAGGAGCCCAAATTTAGTGGATTTGCTTAATTCCAGGTCATCTCATGAATTTCCGTGACCCTCTCCCGCTGCCTTGAAAACCCTAAAAATTGATGTTTAACATACTTGCTCATCAATTCCTATAATAAAGCTTGAAATGTTTGTATCTTTGCGCGTTTTTAAGATAAATTAATTCTGATTTTATATTCGTGTTCAGCGAGGTCTAAATGAGTAGGATCGTTATTTTCGGGTGTTTTTGGGAAATATAAATGCAAGTTGAGTTTTGCCGGGGGAAGGTTCGGCCCTGGACAAATTTTTGAAAAGCCGAAAATGGACAAAATGACCCCCTATAACTTTTGAAAATGGCTATATATCTGGTGTTCCGGTGTCACACTCTTGTTCAGGAGCCCAGATTTAGTGGATTTGCTATTCCAGGTCATCTCATGAATTTCCGTGACCCTCTCCCGCTGCCTTGAAAACCCTAAAAATTGATGTTTAACGTACTTGCTCATCAATTCCTATAATGAAGCTTGAAATGCTTTATCTTTGCGCGTTTTAAGATAAATTTATTCTGATTTTATATTCGTGTTCAGCGAGGTCTAAATGGCTAGTATCGTTATTTTCGGGTGTTTTTGGGAAATATCATTTGCAAGTTGAGTTTTGCCGGGGGAAGGTTCGGCCCTGGACAAATTTTTGAAAAGCCGAAAATGGACAAAATGACCCCCCTATAACTTTTGAAATTGGCTATATATCTGGTGTTCTGGTGTCACACTCTTGTTTAGGAGCCCAAATTTAGTGGATTTGCTTAATTCCAGGTCATCTCATGAATTTTCGTGACCGTCTCCCGCTGCCTAGAAAACCCTAAAAATTGATGTTTAACATACTTGATCATGCATTCCAAGAATGAAGCTTGAAATGGCTTTATCTTTGCGCGTTTTCAAGATAAATTTATTCTGATTTTATATTCGTGTTCAGCGAGGTCTAAATGGCTAGTATCGTTATTTTCGAGTGTTTTTGGGAAATATAAATTGCAAGTTGAGTTTTGCCGGGGAAACGTTCGGCCCTGGACAAAATTTTTGAAAAGCCGAAAATGGACAAAATGACCCCCCTATAACTTTTGAAATTGACTATATATCTGGTGTTCTAGTGTCACACTCTTGTTTAGGAGCCCAAATTTAGTGGATTTGCTGAATTCCAGGTCAGCTCATGAATTTCCGTGACCCTCTCCCGCTGCCTTGAAAACCCTAAAAATTGATGTTTAACATACTTGCTCATAATTCCTATAATGAAGCTTGAAATGTTGTATCTTTGCGCGTTTTTAAGATAAATTAATTCTGATTTTATATTCGTGTTCAGCGAGGTCTAAATGGGTAGGATCGTTATTTTCGGGTGTTTGGGAAATATAAATTGCAAGTTGAGTTTTGCCGGGGAAAGGTTCGGCCCTGGACAGAATTTTTGAAAAGCCAAAAATGGACGTAATGACCCCCCTATAACTTTTGAAAATGACTATATATCTGGTGTTCCGGTGTCACACCTTGTTCAGGAGCCCAAATTTAGTGGTTTTGCTTAATTCCAGGTCATCTCATGATTTTCCGTGACCCTCTCCCGCTGCCTTGAAAACCCTAAAAATTGATGTTTAACATACTTGCTCATCAATTCCTATAATAAAGCTTGAATGCCTGTATCTTTGCGCGTTCTTAAGATAAATTAATTCTGATTTTATATTCGTGTTTAGCGAGGTCTAAATGATCAGGATCGTTATTTTCTGGTGTTTTTGGGAAATATAAATTGCAAGTTGAGTTTTGCCGGGGAGAGGTTCGGCCCTGGACAAATTTTTGAAAAGCCAAAAATGGACAAAATGACCCCCCTATAACTTTTGAAAATGACTATATATCTGGTGTTCCGGTGTCACACTCTTGTTCAGGAGCCCATATTTAGTGGATTTGCTTAATTCCAGGTCATCTCATGAATTTCCGTGACCCTCTCCCGCTGCCTTGAAAACCCTAAAAATTGATGTTTAACATAGTTGCTCATAAATTCCTATAATAAAGCTTGAAATGCCTGTATCTTTGCGCGTTCTTAAGATAAATTAATTCTGATTTTATATTCGTGTTTAGCGAGGTCTAAATGAACAGGATCGTTATTTTCTGGTGTTTTTGGGAAATAAAAATTGCAAGTTGAGTTTTGCCGGGGAAAGGTTCGGCCCTGGACAGAATTTTTAAAAACCCAAAAATGGACAAAATGACCCCCCTATAACTTTTGAAAATGACTATATATCTGGTGTTCCGGTGTCACACTCTTGTTCAGGAGCCCAAATTTAGTGGATTTGCTTAATTCCAGTCATCTCATGAATTTCCGTGACCCTCTCCCGCTGCCTTGAAAACCCTAAAAATTGATGTTTAACATACTTGCTCATCAATTCCTATTATAAAGCTTGAAATGCCTGTATCTTTGCGCGTTTTTAAGATAAATTAATTCTGATTTTATATTCGTGTTCAGCGAGGTAAAAATGACCAGAATCGTTATTTTCGGGTGTTTTTAGGAATTATAAATTGCAAGTTGAGTTTTGCCGGGGAAAGGTTCGGCCCTGGACAAAATTTTTGAAAAGCCGAAAATGGACAAAATGACCCCCTATAACTTTTGAAAATGAATATATATCTGGTGTTCCGGTGTCACACTCTTATTCAGGAGCCCAGATTTAGTGGATTTGCTTAATTCCAGGTCATCTCATGAATTTCCGTGACCCTCTCCCGCTGCCTTGAAAATTATAAAAATTGATGTTTAACATACTTGCTCATCAATTCCTAGAATAAAGCTTGAAATGCCTGTATCTTTGCGCGTTTTTAAGATAAATTTATTCTGATTTTATATCGTGTTCAGCGAGGTAAAAATGACCAGAATCGTTAATTTCGGGTGTTTTTGGGAAATATAAATTGCAAGTTGAGTTTTGCCGGGGAAAGGTTCGGCCCTGGACACAATTTTTGAAAAGCCAAAAATGGACGTAATGACCCCCCTATAACTTTTGAAAATGACTATATATCTGGTGTTCCGGTGTCACACTCTTGTTAAGGAGCCCAAATTTAGTGGTTTTGCTTAATTCCAGGTCATCTCATGAATTTCCGTGACCCTCTCCCGCTGCCGTGAAAACCCTAAAAATTGATGTTTAACATACTTGCTCATCAATTCCTATAATAAAGCTTGAAATGCCTGTATCTTTGCGCGTTCTTAAGATAAATTAATTCTGATTTTATATTCGTGTTTAGCGAGGTCTAAATGAACAGGATCGTTATTTTCTGGTGTTTTTGGGAAATAAAAATTGCAAGTTGAGTTTTGCCGGGGAAAGGTTCGGCCCTGGACAGAATTTTTAAAAACCCAAAAATGGACAAAATGACCCCCCTATAACTTTTGAAAATGACTATATATCTGGTGTTCCGGTGTCACACTCTTGTTCAGGAGCCCAAATTTAGTGGATTTGCTTAATTCCAGGTCATCTCATGAATTTCCGTGACCCTCTCCCGCTGCCTTGAAAACCCTAAAAATTGATGTCTAACATACTTGCTCATCAATTCCTATAATAAAGCTTGAAATGTCTGTATCTTTGCGCGTTTTTAAGATAAATTAATTCTGATTTTATATTCGTGTTCAGCGAGGTCTAAATGAGTAGGATCGTTATTTTCGGTGTTTATGGGAAATATAAAATGGAAGTTGTATTTTGCCGGGGAGAGGTTCAGCCCTGGACAAATTTTTGAAAAGCCGAAAATGGACAAAATGACCCCCTATAACTTTTGAAAATGAATATATATCTGGTGTTCCGGTGTCACACTCTTATTCAGGAGCCCAGATTTAGTGGATTTGCTTAATTCCAGGTCATCTCATGAATTTCCGTGACCCTCTCCCGCTGCCTTGAAAACCCTAAAAATTGATGTTCAACATACTTGCTCATCAATTCCTATAATAAAACTTGAAATGCTTGTATATTTGCGCGTTTTTAAGATAAATTAATTCTGATTTTATATTCGTGTTCAGCGAGGTAAAAATGACCAGAATCGTTATTTTCGGGTGTTTTTAGGAAATATAAATTGCAAGTTGATTTTGCCGAGGAAGGGTTCGGCACTGGACAAAATTTTTGAAAAGCCAAAAATGGACAAAATGACCCCCCTATATCTTTTGAAAATGTCTATATATCTAGTGTTCCGATGTCACACTCTTGTTCAGGAGCCCAAATATAGTGGATTCGCTTAATTCCAGGTCATCTCATGATTTTCCGTGACCCTCTCCCGCAGCCTTGAAAACCCTAAAAATTGATGTTTAACATTATTGCTCATCAATTCCTATAATAAAACTTGAAATGGCTGTATCTTTGCGCGTATTTAAAATAAATTAATTCTGATTTTATTTTCGTGTTCAGCGAGTGGCTAAATGACCAGAATCGTTATTTTCAGGTGTTTTTGAAAAATATAAATTGCAAGTTGAGTTTTGCCGGGGAAGGGTTCGGCCCTGGACAAAATTTTTGAAAAGCCAAAAATGGACAAATTGACACCACTATAACTTTTGAAAATGACTATATATCTAGTGTTCCGGTGTCACACTCTTGTTCAGGAGCCCAAATTTAGTGGATTTGCTTAATTCCAGGTCATCTCATGAATTTCCGTGACCCTCTCCCGCTGCCTTGAAAACCCTAAAAATTGATGTCTAACATACTTGCTCATCAATTCCTATAATAAAGCTTGAAATGCCTGTATCTTTGCGCGTTCTTAAGATAAATTAATTCTGATTTTATATTCGTGTTTAGCGAGGTCTAAATGAACAGGATCGTTATTTTCTGGTGTTTTTGGGAAATAAAAATTGCAAGTTGAGTTTTGCCGGGGAAAGGTTCGGCCCTGGACAAAATTTTTGAAAAGCCAAAAATGGACAAAATGACCCCCCTATATCTTTTGAAAATGTCTATATATCTAGTGTTCCGATGTCACACTCTTGTTCAGGAGCCCAATTTAGTGGATTTGCTTAATTCCAGGTCATCTCATGAATTTCCGTGACCCTCTCCCGCTGCCTTGAAAACCCTAAAAATTGATGTCTAACATACTTGCTCATCAATTCCTATAATAAAGCTTGAAATGTCTGTATCTTTGCGCGTTCTTAAGATAAATTAATTCTGATTTTATATTCGTGTTTAGCGAGGTCTAAATGAACAGGATCGTTATTTTCTGGTGTTTTTGGGAAATAAAAATTGCAAGTTGAGTTTTGCCGGGGAAAGGTTCGGCCCTGGACAGAATTTTTAAAAACCCAAAAATGGACAAAATGACCCCCCTATAACTTTTGAAAATGACTATATATCTGGTGTTCCGGTGTCACACTCTGCTCAGGAGCCCAAATTTAGTGGATTTGCTTAATTCCAGGTCATATCATGAATTTCCGTGACCCTCTCCCACTGCCTTGAAAACCCTAAAAATTGATGTTTAACATATTTGCTCATCTATAATAAAACTTGAAATGCCTGTATCTTTGCGCGTTCTTAAGATAAATTAATTCTGATTTTATATTCGTGTTTAGCGAGGTCTAAATGAACAGGATCGTTATTTTCTGGTGTTTTTGGGAAATAAAAATTGCAAGTTGAGTTTTGCCGGGGAAAGGTTCGGCCCTGGACAGAATTTTTAAAAACCCAAAAATGGACAAAATGACCCCCTATAACTTTTGAAAATGAATATATATCTGGTGTTCCGGTGTCACACTCTTATTCAGGAGCCCAGATTTAGTGGATTTGCTTAATTCCAGGTCATCTCATGAATTTCCGTGACCCTCTCCCGCTGCCTTGAAAATTATAAAAATTGATGTTTAACATACTTGCTCATCAATTCCTAGAATAAAGCTTGAAATGCCTGTATCTTTGCGCGTTTTTAAGATAAATTTATTCTGATTTTATAATTCGTGTTTAGCGAGGTCTAAATGAACAGGATCGTTATTTTCTGGTGTTTTTGGGAAATATAAATTGCAAGTTGAGTTTTGCCGGGGAAAGGTTCGGCCCTGGACACAATTTTTGAAAAGCCAAAAATGGACGTAATGACCCCCCTATAACTTTTGAAAATGACTATATATCTGGTGTTCCGGTGTCACACTCTTGTTAAGGAGCCCAAATTTAGTGGTTTTGCTTAATTCCAGGTCATCTCATGAATTTCCGTGACCCTCTCCCGCTGCCTTGAAAACCCTAAAAATTGATGTTTAACATACTTGCTAATCAATTCCTATAATAAAACTTGAAATGGCTGTATCTTTGCACGTATTTAAAATAAATTAATTCTGATTTTATTTTCGTGTTCAGCGAGGGCTAAATGACCAGAATCGTTATTTTCGGGTGTTTTTTGGTAAATATAAATTGCAAGTTGAGTTTTGCCGGGGAAGAGTTCGGCCCTGGACAAATTTCTGAAAACCTAAAAATGGACAAAATGACCCCCCTATAACTTTTAAAAATGACTATATATCTGGTGTTCCGGT
>ARYC01019451.1:0-17432 GCA_000711775.1 Oxytricha trifallax | reverse complement strand
AAAATGGACAAAATGACCCCCTATAACTTTTGAAAATGAATATATATCTGGTGTTCCGGTGTCACACTCTTATTCAGGAGCCCAGATTTAGTGGATTTGCTTAATTCCAGGTCATCTCATGAATTTCCGTGACCCTCTCCCGCTGCCTTGAAAATTATAAAAATTGATGTTTAACATACTTGCTCATCAATTCCTAGAATAAAGCTTGAAATGCCTGTATCTTTGCGCGTTCTTAAGATAAATTAATTCTGATTTTATATTCGTGTTTAGCGAGGTCTAAATGAACAGGATCGTTATTTTCTGGTGTTTTTGGGAAATAAAAATTGCAAGTTGAGTTTTGCCGGGGAAAGGTTCGGCCCTGGACAGAATTTTTAAAAACCCAAAAATGGACAAAATGACCCCCCTATAACTTTTGAAAATGACTATATATCTGGTGTTCCGGTGTCACACTCTTGTTCAGGAGCCCAAATTTAGTGGATTTGCTTAATTCCAGGTCATCTCATGAATTTCCGTGACCCTCTCCCGCTGCCTTGAAAACCCTAAAAATTGATGTCTAACATACTTGCTCATCAATTCCTATAATAAAGCTTGAAATGTCTGTATCTTTGCGCGTTCTTAAGATAAATTAATTCTGATTTTATATTCGTGTTTAGCGAGGTCTAAATGAACAGGATCGTTATTTTCTGGTGTTTTTGGGAAATAAAAATTGCAAGTTGAGTTTTGCCGGGGAAAGGTTCGGCCCTGGACAGAATTTTTAAAAACCCAAAAATGGACAAAATGACCCCCCTATAACTTTTGAAAATGACTATATATCTGGTGTTCCGGTGTCACACTCTTGTTCAGGAGCCCATATTTAGTGGATTTGCTTAATTCCAGGTTATCTCATGAATTTCCGTGACCCTCTCTCCCGCTGCCGTGAAAACCCTAAAAATTGATGTTTAACATACTTGCTCATCAATTCCTATAATAAAGCTTGAAATGCCTGTATCTTTGCGCGTTCTTAAGATAAATTAATTCTGATTTTATATTCGTGTTTAGCGAGGTCTAAATGAACAGGATCGTTATTTTCTGGTGTTTTTGGGAAATAAAAATTGCAAGTTGAGTTTTGCCGGGGAAAGGTTCGGCCCTGGACAGAATTTTTAAAAACCCAAAAATGGACAAAATGACCCCCCTATAACTTTTGAAAATGACTATATATCTGGTGTTCCGGTGTCACACTCTTGTTCAGGAGCCCAAATTTAGTGGATTTGCTTAATTCCAGGTCATCTCATGAATTTCCGTGACCCTCTCCCGCTGCCTTGAAAACCCTAAAAATTGATGTCTAACATACTTGCTCATCAATTCCTATAATAAAGCTTGAAATGCCTGTATCTTTGCGCGTTCTTAAGATAAATTAATTCTGATTTTATATTCGTGTTTAGCGAGGTCTAAATGAACAGGATCGTTATTTTCTGGTGTTTTTGGGAAATAAAAATTGCAAGTTGAGTTTTGCCGGGGAAAGGTTCGGCCCTGGACAGAATTTTTAAAAACCCAAAAATGGACAAAATGACCCCCCTATAACTTTTGAAAATGACTATATATCTGGTGTTCCGGTGTCACACTCTGTTCAGGAGCCCATATTTAGTGGATTTGCTTAATTCCAGGTTATCTCATGAATTTCCGTGACCCTCTCCCGCTGCCGTGAAAACCCTAAAAATTGATGTTTAACATACTTGCTCATCAATTCCTATAATAAAGCTTGAAATGCCTGTATCTTTGCGCGTTCTTAAGATAAATTAATTCTGATTTTATATTCGTGTTCAGCGAGGTCTAAATGATCAGGATCGTTATTTTCGGGTGTTTTTGGGAAATATAAATTGCAAGTTGATTTTGCCGAGGAAAGGTTCGGCCCTGGACACAATTTTTGAAAACCCAAAAATGGACAAAATGACCCCCCTATAACTTTTGAAAATGACTATATATATGGTGTTCCCATGTCACACTCTTGTTCAGGAGCCCAAATTTAGTGGATTTGCTTAATTCCAGGTCATCTCATGAATTTCCGTGACCCTCTCCCGCTGCCTTGAAAACCCTAAAAATTGATGTTTAACATAGTTGCTCATAAATTCCTATAATAAAGCTTGAAATACCTGTATCTTTGCGCGCTTTTAAGATAAATTAATTCTAATTTTATATTCGTGTTCAGCGAGGTCTAAATGACCAGAATCATTATATTCGGGTGTTTTTGGGAAATATAAATTGCAAGTTGTATTTTGCCGGGGAAGGGTTCGGCCCTGGAAAAATTTTGAAAACCCAAAAATGGACAAAATGACCCCCCTATAACTTTTGAAAATGACTATATATCTGGTGTTCCGGTGTCACACTCTTGTTCAGGAGCCCAAATTTAGTGGATTTGCTTAATTCCAGGTCATTTCATGAATTTCCGCGACCCTCTCCCGCTGCTTTGAAAACCCTTAAAATTGATGTTTAACATAGTTGCTCATCAATTCCTATAATGAAGCTTGAAATGCCTGTATCTTTGCGCGATTTTAAGATAAATTAATTCTAATTTTATATTCGTGTTCAGCGAGGTCTAAATGAACCAGAATCATTATATTCGGGTGTTTTTGGGAAATATAAAATGGAAGTTGTATTTTGCCGGGGAAAGGTTCGGCCCTGGACAAAATTTTTGAAAAGCCGAAAATGGACAAAATGACCCCCCTATAACTTATGAAAATGACTATATATCTGATGTTCCGGTGTCACAGTCTTGTTCAGGAGCCCAAATTTAGTGGATTTGCTTAATTCCAGGTCATCTCATGAATTTCCGTGACCCTCTCCCGCTGCCTTGAAAACCCTAAAAATTGATGTCTAACATACTTGCTCATCAATTCCTATAATAAAGCTTGAAATGTCTGTATCTTTGCGCGTTTTTAAGATAAATTAATTCTGATTTTATATTCGTGTTCAGCGAGGTCTAAATGAGTAGGATCGTTATTTTCGGGTGTTTTTGGGAAATATAAATTGCAAGTTGATTTTGCCGAGGAAAGGTTCGGCCCTGGACACAATTTTTGAAAACCCAAAAATGGACAAAATGACCCCCCTATAACTTTTGAAAATGACTATATATATGGTGTTCCCATGTCACACTCTTGTTCAGGAGCCCAAATTTAGTGGATTTGCTTAATTCCAGGTCATCTCATGAATTTCCGTGACCATCTCCCGCTGCCTTGAAAACCCTAAAAATTGATGTCTAACATACTTGCTCATCAATTCCTATAATAAAGCTTGAAATGTCTGTATCTTTGCGCGTTTTTAAGATAAATTAATTCTGATTTTATATTCGTGTTCAGCGAGGTCTAAATGAGTAGGATCGTTATTTTCGGGTGTTTTTGGGAAATAAAAATTGCAAGTTGAGTTTTGCCGGGGAAAGGTTCGGCCCTGGACAGAATTTTTAAAAACCCAAAAATGGACAAAATGACCCCCCTATAACTTTTGAAAATGACTATATATCTGGTGTTCCGGTGTCACACTCTTGTTCAGGAGCCCAAATTTAGTGGATTTGCTTAATTCCAGGTCATCTCATGAATTTCCGTGACCCTCTCCCGCTGCCTTGAAAACCCTAAAAATTGATGTCTAACATACTTGCTCATCAATTCCTATAATAAAGCTTGAAATGCCTGTATCTTTGCGCGTTCTTAAGATAAATTAATTCTGATTTTATATTCGTGTTTAGCGAGGTCTAAATGAACAGGATCGTTATTTTCTGGTGTTTTTGGGAAATAAAAATTGCAAGTTGAGTTTTGCCGGGGAAAGGTTCGGCCCTGGACAGAATTTTTAAAAACCCAAAAATGGACAAAATGACCCCCCTATAACTTTTGAAAATGACTATATATCTGGTGTTCCGGTGTCACACTCTTGTTCAGGAGCCCAAATTTAGTGGATTTGCTTAATTCCAGGTCATCTCATGAATTTCCGTGACCCTCTCCCGCTGCCTTGAAAACCCTAAAAATTGATGTCTAACATACTTGCTCATCAATTCCTATAATAAAGCTTGAAATGCCTGTATCTTTGCGCGTTCTTAAGATAAATTAATTCTGATTTTATATTCGTGTTTAGCGAGGTCTAAATGAACAGGATCGTTATTTTCTGGTGTTTTTGGGAAATAAAAATTGCAAGTTGAGTTTTGCCGGGGAAAGGTTCGGCCCTGGACAGAATTTTTAAAAGCCGAAAATGGACAAAATGACCCCCTATAACTTTTGAAAATGACTATATATCTGGTGTTCCGGTGTCACACTCTTGTTCAGGAGCCCAGATTTAGTGGATTTGCTTAATTCCAGGTCATTTCATGAATTTCCGTGACCCTCTCCCGCTGCTTTGAAAATTCTTAAAATTGATGTTTAACATAGTTGCTCATCAATTCCTATAATGAAGCTTGAAATGCCTGTATCTTTGCGCGTTTTTAAGATAAATTTATTCTGATTTTATATTCGTGTTTAGCGAGGTCTAAATGACCAGGATTGTTATTTTGTGGTGTTTTTGGGAAATATAAATTTCAAGTTGAGTTTTGCCGGGGAAAGGTTCGGCCCTGGACAGAATTTTTGAAAAGCCGAAAATGGACAAAATGACCCCCCTATAACTTTTGAAAATGACTATATATCTGGTGTTCCGGTGTCACACTCTTGTTCAGGAGCCCAAATTTAGTGGATTTGCTTAATTCCAGGTCATCTCATGAATTTCCGTGACCCTCTCCCGCTGCCTTGAAAACCCTAAAAATTGATGTTTAACATACTTGCTCATCAATTCCTATAATAAAGCTTGAAATGCCTGTATCTTTGCGCGTTTCTTAAGATAAATTAATTCTGATTTTATATTCGTGTTTAGCGAGGTCTAAATGAACAGGATCGTTATTTTCTGGTGTTTTTGGGAAATAAAAATTGCAAGTTGAGTTTTGCCGGGGAAAGGTTCGGCCCTGGACAAATTTTTAAAAACCCAAAAATGGACAAAATGACCCCCCTATAACTTTTGAAAATGACTATATATCTGGTGTTCCGGTGTCACACTCTTGTTCAGGAGCCCAAATTTAGTGGATTTGCTTAATTCCAGGTCATCTCATGAATTTCCGTGACCCTCTCCCGCTGCCTTGAAAACCCTAAAAATTGATGTTTAACATACTTGCTCATCAATTCCTATAATAAAGCTTGAAATGCCTGTATCTTTGCGCGTTCTTAAGATAAATTAATTCTGATTTTATATTCGTGTTCAGCGAGGTCTAAATGAACAGGATCGTTATTTTCGGGTGTTTTTGGGAAATATAAATTGCAAGTTGAGTTTTGCCGGGGAAAGGTTCGGCCCTGGACAAATTTTTGAAAACCCAAAAATGGACAAAATGACCCCCCTATAACTTTTGAAAATGACTATATATCTGGTGTTCCGGTGTCACACTCTTGTTCAGGAGCCCAAATTTAGTGGATTTGCTTAATTCCAGGTCATCTCATGAATTTCCGTGACCCTCTCCCGCTCGCTACCTTTAACACTTTAAAATAATATAAAATTATTTTTTTTCTTATCATTGATATTTTTTTATTTATTTATTTTATTTTTATTATTATTCTTATTTTTTTCTTTATTTATAGTTATATTTTTGCATTTAATCTTTTTTTCATTTATTTAATTTAATTATTATTTTTTCTTTATATTTGATAATTTTTGTTTTTTTTAAACATAATATTTTAATTCAATTATCTTCATTTATTTATTTTTTTTTCAATATGATAATTCATTATTGTTTAAATAGATAAAATTGGAAATTATATAAATTCAAATTAATCTATAATTTATTAGTTATCTTTATTAAAATGAATTAGGAGTGCTCTTAATTATTTTTAGATTTAATATTAAAATAATTAATTAATTAATTTATATATATATATATTATAATTAGTGGTCTAGTGGTTTGGCAGGGTCTTTAATGGACCACTCTAAATACTTTTATATATATTTATTTATAATATATAAATGTGTAGAAGAAATCATTACTGCACTGTTTTAGTTATATCTCCGCCTCTGTTTCAGGCCACGGTCCCGTAATATCAATTGATTCCCTTCATCTACTTCTGATCTGCTTTAAATCTTGCGTACAGGAAGCATGCTACCATCTGTGAAGTCAATGGGAATGCCTCCTCTCCTGTCTATGATGATATTTCAGATTGGTAGAGTATACATCTAGCCTTAAAGGCATTTTTCATATTCGGGGTCCATGCTATTTAAGGGCATGTTGTTCGACGTTATTATTGTGAAGCACCCGATGTACTTGTATTCCACTGTGCCGTACTTCTGCTCAATAGCCATCCCTTTACCTTCCATCAACCGTTTCATCACTGATATACCAGATGATCCTAATGCCTTGCTAAGAATTATTTCGTGTGCGATAAGTATCTGCGGCTCACCCGTCTTGCCTTGCTTCATGGTGACGTGAAAATGAGAGTTAGACTGCACGTATTATTCACACACGAATATCTCCTCCTGAATGTGAATGATTTTTGTCTTCCCGTTATTACAACGAATCAATGTCCAATTAGGTGGTTTCTGCATTTGTTGCCTCCATTAGTAGTATAATACACATTTATATAATACAAATAAAATATATATATATATATGTTTAAATTAATTAATTATTTTAATATTAAATCTAAAAATAATTAAGAACACTCCTAATTCATTCAGTTAAGATTACTAATAAATTATAGATTAATTTGAATTCAAATAATTTCCTATCTTCATATATTTTAACAATAATGAATTATTTTTAATATTTGCTTAATTTGATGATCATATTCACTTCTGTATATTTTTTATTTTTATAATATTTATCTGTATTTTTTGGCATTTTTAGTCATATCAATCATAAATTGTAAAATATTTTGTAAAATAATTTCTTTTAAAATAATTATAATTTACTACAGAATATTTTGGATTATCTTTTATTATTTTGAATCAAAAATATTTATAATAATCTTTGTTATTATAGAAACTAGAGATCAACCACCTACAGCAGCAAAAATGCAGATTTGAAGTAAATGAAGGCAAGGGACACGGCATCCTGGAAGAAACTTGACCTACACTTGCCGAAAAGTTAGCGTAAGTGCCGAAGAGCCACGTCTTCAACCTTGGCTGCCTTGAAACACTAGATTCACTGATACCAGATCTGATAAGCAAGAGAGAGGTTTCACCATTAAGTATACTGGTTTCTACCACTACTATAAGACCAGATACAACGAGAATGTTTCTGACCCAGAAAAATATATAAAAAATTCAGGCTAGCATTTAAAGAGGGAGGACTTAGGAATCTCAACCTTATCTGTAGACTTTACATATACTTAAAACAAACTAACTAATCACATATAGGCATATAGTTACCATAATAACAAAGATTATAATTACCTTTAGTTGAGTGTATAAAAATATTTATATTATTAAGAAAGTCTTAAATTCTTTTTAATGATCATGCTTAAATATTAATTAAAAAAAGACAATTTTAAATCTTAATTGTTAAATGTTCTTACATGTAATTTTTAATTTTATCACATTTACAAAGTTGATCAACAAACTGCGTTAATACTTATATTTCAGGATTATTAAAACTCTATCAAGAATTCATGAACAAAACAGATAAGGAACTTAACTTAATCTATACTGTAAAATAAGATTATTCAAGATATATGCATTATAGATAAATTTTCTGATACAATTTTTAAATAAATGTTTTAATTAAATCTTCAAAATCTATGATCAACATAGAAAACATATAATATAAATTGATAAGATTATTTGTATTGTTTATTTCTTTTAATTTATATTTATATCATTATATTTAGTAATCCTTCAAAATTTTATTTACTTTACTATGTCTTTTATAAAATTTTCAAATTATGCACTTATATATTTACCAAGCATACTTTAGTCAAGATTTATATTATTTATTGAATGCTTTCATTAGTTTTTATCGACATTGTATTAAATATTATTAATATCTAAAATAAATTATGCTTTTAATTATGAAATATACAGTAAAATATAAAAAATGTTGTAGAGTACCTAAAATATAAAATAAAAATATTTAAATTGAATTAATCTTACTAATTTGTTTAAATTGTTCTTTTTTAACTGAATGTGAAATTTACTTTATGTAAAAATAATTTAAATTATGAGACCTTTAGAAAATGATCAAAATTTCAGATAGAAAATAAGTAAATGTTTTTGCTTTAGTATTTTAAGATCTATTCACTCAATTTACTGATAAGTTATACTTAATTTTTAAAATTATTTGTTTTTTTGTATAATTACTAAGAAGAATTAATTTTTATTCATCTGCTATCTATCACAATAAATATGTAGACTACTAATAATCAGAATCTTGTCCAAATTCTACACTTTCAAGGAAAGCAAATAAAAATTAAGAACAATATAATAAATGTGTCGAGCTTTTTATCACTTATATTGAATTTTTTCCTGGTATTAATTAAAATGAAAAAGTTCTTTCCAGTTTTTAATATTTACTATGTTATCTTTTATTTTTATATATTACACATATTAAAACAAACTTTCCATGTATATCTAATTCTAAATAATAATAGAGTGCGACGTTCATTAACTGGAAGGTTACAAAAAAGAAAATTCTAACTAATTAATTATTAAACTGTTGAATAAGATAAATCAAGATTTAAGAGCTTTAATCAGACCCTATAATTAAAGTGGTATAAATAAAAATTTTAAACAGCAATGAAGAAAGATATAATTTCGATATTACCAGGTCACTCTAAAACAATGTTTGTGTGATATATTTTTAGACAATAGGCATCTTTTATTCACTAAATAATTTTTATTTACTTTAATAAACCCCTATAAATAATTCTTTAAAGCGTTATTTGTTCCAACCGAGACCCCCCCACCCCCTCCCAGGCCTAAAACGAGACCCCCTCCCCACCCTAACTAGACCCCCCCTCCCACCTCAACAACATCCCTATTCATATGAATATTTTGATTCTCATGTCTATATCATTTTCCTTCATGACATCTTGATCTCCTAATATTTTTTATTGATAAAATATGTCATTTTTAAAAAAAAAATATTTTTCCAACAAATCAAAGCTACTCTTTATTAATTTTCTTATTTAACAACTTTACTACTTCCGTCTTCTTTTTATTGAGATGCTCCCATAGGAAATTAATTAAAAGTATATTTCCATTTTACTCGATAATATAATAAAAATTTATGAGCCAACAAACTCATATAACTTTATATTTTTAAAAAAAGTTGTAATCACTTTATTAATCTATATTAGAAATATGATTGATTTTAATAATAAATTTTTCCAATTTTCTATAATTATTACTAATAACATTTTTATAGAAATTAATAGTTATGGAAAAAATTCATTTGAAAGAATATTAAAATAGAACCTATTTAAAATTTTTTTATTATTTTCAAAATAACTATCTATAAATAAATAAAGTAGTTGATTAGATTTAAATCAGTCCCTTTATAAACTTCTTTTTATTATATGTTTATAATAGGTTCTATTTTAATATTCTTTCAAATGAATTTTTTCCATAACTATTAATTTCTATAAAAATGTTATTAGTAATAATTATAGAAAATTGGAAAAAATTTATTATTAAAATCAATCATATTTCTAATATAGATTAATAAAGTGATTACAACTTTTTTTTAAAAATATAAAGTTATATGAGTTTGTTGGCTCATAAATTTTTATTATATTATCGAGTCAAATGGAAATATACTTTTAATTAATTTCCTATGGGAGCATCTCAATAAAAAGATGACGGACGTAGTAAAGTTGTTAAATAAGAAAATTAATAAAGAGTAGCTTTGATTTGTTGGAAAATTATTTTTTTTTTAAAATGATATATTTTATCAATAAAAAATATTATGAGATCAAGATGTCATGAAGGAAAATGATATAGACATGAGAATCAAAATTTTCATATGAATAGGGATGTTGTTGAGGTGGGAGGGGGGGTCTAGTTAGGGTGGGGAGGGGTCTCGTTTTAGGCCTGGGAGGGGGGTCTCGGTTTGAACAGTTATTAAAGTACTTTAAAAGCCTATTTCACAAATCAAATTATAGAAAGAGATTTTTTGGGTTTTATTGTTTTTTTAATATTCATTACGAAATGCACTTTCCTAAATTAATAATTTATGATATTTATTGTTGTTATTTTACTGGTCATTTTTGTGATCTGGACTGCCATTCAACAATGCAGTAGTATCCATTCTCTGCAATTCAATACTTCCATAGAGCGACCTTTTGATTATGTAATTCACGAATTCCACGCCCACCTTCAAATCCAGCAACTAATTTTTAGCTGCATGACGTTTCAAGATTTATGGAATGAATTTATCTTGGCGTTTTAAAGCTACACATTCCAATTAATAGCCCTCTAAGCGATATTTTATATATGAAAATCATGCTTTAAGTATTTGTAAAATAAAAGCATCGACTATGAAATTAACATTTATTATAAAAAGTCTATATATATAAAACTGTGCGATACTTGTTCTATGTAATCATATACTTTTCATATTTGCAGGTAAGTGCATTAGGCGAATTAATGCCTGTGTTTATTATTACTCTATGTTTAACTTTTTATCTGTAAGCCGAATAATACTGATATGTAGAAAATTTCATGTCTTTTATATCAAACGAATAAATTATATAAATTAAGAAAATTTTCAATGAATTAATTTTAAAACATTGTATACTACTTATATATTCTTTAGAATTTATTGAAAAAATTTGAATAACTATTTTTCACTATTTTGTGAATAAACTTACTGCTTGAATCTACTCCAATAATTCATTGATAAAAATTAGTTACAAGGAGTGTAATACTTGCTGAATTTTTCATCTTAGACGAAATTATAGATTAATCTCATGAAATCTACATCTCTTACATATCCAAAGTCTATTTTCTCAAATTTACCGTTTTTGAAGATAAAAATATAATTATTTTACATTATTTGGAATAAAAATATAAAAGTATTTTTTTATTATTGTAATAAAAATACTAAATATTAATTTAAGATCTAGTAACCTTTGTAGCAGCTGTTCAAGGGATTCTGATTGTCTTAATTCAAAAATATCAAGTGATCAAAATGCATCCTTCTAGGAATTTTAGACAAAACATCATAAAAATTTATATTATTTTTATGGTTGTATTTATGTTAGACTATTAATAAATATATAAATATCAGTGGTATTCAAACCCTATAAATTATTATAAATCTTATTTGTATTTAAATTTAAGTTTTACAGAGTGATTAAAATGGGTTTAAGTCTTAAAAACACGGGTAAGTTTAGTTTTTATAAAACTTATAAATTTTTTAAATTTTGATTTTTTCACTTAAATATTTTTTAAGCTTACTATTAAAATAATATTTTCTTTCCTTTTATTGAAATAAATGCATAGAAAATTGCAAACTAGAACAAAATAATTTATGTACTAAATATTGAATAAGATATTTTATCATACCATAGTAAGAAATTATAGTATGCCATGACTTACTGAAAAGGAAATAAGTTCTCTAATTAGTAAATCATAATTATGATACATAATTATCAAGCTAATTTATTCTTACATAATCATAATTTAGTTTTAAATTCTTTCTCTCTTCTGAATTAAGTTTAAGCTTAGTGAATTTATTTTTCTCCCCTATCTTTTTCTTTAAGTGAAATAGCTTATTCACATCTTTAGTCATGATAAAGTATTTATTTATTTATACGTTGTGGTTTTTATATTTTTATTACAGTTATTAGTAGTACGATAAATAATTATAATAAGTACTCGCATTCACCTAAACTCTTAAGAACTATTGTTCTTTCATTTGCAATATAGCAGTTTTTCATAGATATGTGCTCGTTCTCAATAAATAATAATATATATGATTATTCTCATTATGATCTCCAACGTATTCATGCTTTACAGGCAGGTTGTAAGTGTCAATCCAGTATAGCCTTGTCAAAATCAATCTCTTCACATTTTTGCCTTTTGTACCAAGTTACACTGCATTTATAAATTATAAAAATTATAATATAATCAAAATTTTTAATAGATGTTAGATTTTATTTAATTAAATATAAAAAATTTAATATATTTCTCTATCAAAACTGCTAAAAAAATAGCTCTCAGGAGATTGATTTATATTTTTGTATTTAAAAAAAGCTTGGGAATATAATTTCAATTTAAACAAATTTTGAATAATTTCCACTTAACTACTTATTAATAAATTAGCAATTTTTTAAATATATTTATGATCTGATCTTTATCATTTTCATATGTGACGATTTAAAAGTTTACCCTCTCCACGAAAGTTTAAGGCACAAACTTGACAGATTCCTTTGGTTTAAAATCTTATTTATGCTCCTAGTTGTCATCTCCTGTGCTCTATTATGAATTATTTTTCAATTTTTAAGCTTCCATTTGATTCTTAATGAATCTATAATTGTAATTCACATAATTTTTTTTCCAAATAAATCTTGTCTTATATATGAATTGATAAAAATATTATAGATTCTTCATGTATGTTTATCTAATTTTCTCAGCTATCACTTCAAGAAAATTAACTTTCTTTTTCACTTATTCTTGCAATTTTGATTCCAAAAAGACGAAGAGAACAAAGTTTTTGTTGTAAATTTATAATTTGTTCTGGTTTGATACAGACAACTTGCAATCTCGATGTAATAAAAAATGATTAAATGCTTTATTAGATAATTTACATAAATATTACATTCGCCTTGTAAATCTTATTTTATATAAAATGCTTAACATCTATAGTTTTTAAAAATGATAATAATTTACTAATTTTAAAGTTTGCTCGCATAGAAAAAATTAAAAAAATACTAAATAATTTTTTCATTTATCAGCTATAATAGAACATTCATATGATCAACCTAGAATATCATTAATTATTAATATATGTATATAAGCAAGCGGCAAGTCAATGGTTTTAATCTTAACAAACTCTGGGAGATGATACAAAGCCACACATATATTACTCTCTATGTTTAGTGTTTCAAAGTCGTGATTTATATCAAAATCTATCATATTAAACTCGTGAAATTCCTCTAAACCATTATAGGGATTCTTGTACTTTTTCAAAGCTTGGACTTTAATTAAATAAATGAAGAGATTAGAATATTAAATTATAAATTAAAGATTCGCTTGAAAAACTCTATTTATAAGTATATTAATTTGAACTTTGGCTGGAATTGTATTATTAAGAAATTAATCGATTGGTTCTTTATCATCCCCAAAATAATCCATAGAATTCAGACCTTGCTTAACCTCTAAATTGAAGAGGATGTTGTCATGTATGTACCAAGAATTCTTAGAGAGCACCTTCACTCTGCGGGAATTCGCTTTTTTCAGTTCATGACGCATCTACCCATCAATTTGCAGATCGTTATTGTGGTTAATTATATAAGAGATTAATAATTTGATTGACTTTTTATTGTCAATCTATTACAATTAAATGTTTTAAAAATATTAAATTCATGTCTGTTTTGATTATCTGAATGATTTCCATCATTGTAGAATTCATCATCTTCATCTTCCATGTCTTCATTTTAATCTTAATCATTTTCCTCCTCTTCTATCTTTTTAATCCCATCCTACTGAATATCATCAATATTTAATATAATAATGTGATATTTTTGATAGACTGCATCATAATTAAGTTAAGAATTTTCTATTATACTTAAATATGCTCTTATGATAATATCCTGTAATTAAAATACATTAATATAATAACTATTTAGTGTAAAATTATATAATATAATTTTATTTACAAAATAAAACTCTAATCGTTTGAGTAAATCATATTTCAAAATAAATCTCTTTATAAAATATATTAATCAATGCCAAAATGATCAAGCATAATTGATCAGGAATCAACTTATTCATTAGATGGCACTATGTATGAATTTTCACGAAGAAATTCATCGAAAAACTTCTATCTTTAATTTATTTCAGACTATGTCAACCCTTAATTTTCAATTACTTCTTCTTTTATATCTAAATGTAGGTTTTTATTGCAAATATATTATAATTTTGATTGTAAGTATATAGACTTATGCATATTTATGATGATAAACAAAGGTTTTATATAATTAAATATAATTTAATTGTATAATGATTTGATTTAGGAGATTTTAATTATTAAATTATTTATAAAAATCTTATTTATTAAGCAATATCAAGTAGATCGTGCTGCTTCCCATGTATTTGATTATCTTAGATTTCTCTATCATTGATAGATTCCTCTGATAATTCTAATTCATCTCTATTCATCAAGGGGTTTTAGGATAAATAGTTATTTTCAGGGTGTACCTGTGGAGATGGCCCACCAAACTCTTATTATTATTATAAATAGTAAAACCTAAAAATATAGGCAGAAAAGAAATAATTTATTAAAAAACCTGTTCATCAATGATTATCTAATTTTACTTTGAGGTTGTTTTGTGGTGTCTCTTTCAATATCCAAATCTCTTTATTTCAATAGTGGCAATGTCTAACCTATGGTTTAGTCTGGTGTCATGATTAGAGTCTGATTGCTTTATATAATTTTTAATTCCAATAATAAAAACTAAAAGTTTGATTTTTTAAATATGCTCAAGTCATGGATTTATTCTTAGTCCTTTTAAATGTGAATATTATTAGAGAGCTGTAACTGCTAGATACTTGTACCTCCTGTTTAAAGTTTTAGAGGTGGCAAGGTCAACGTTTATCTCTAATTAATCGTCAATTCTTCTTATATAACATGAGCGCTATTAAAATTAATTAATTCTTCCATAACTCTATGTGAAATATATAAGATATCCTAAATAATATTATAATTACATGAGACATCTAACTACTCGATTTGTCTCTTCTATTAGCTGATGTTGGTCTGCTGCCTTTCACAGAATTTAGCTTTTATTTAACTTTTGTCTGCTTCTCTGGATTAGCAAGATTATTTGATTTATTACTGATTATAGTCTAACTTCTTGGATCTTAGTCATAACTTGAATTTCTCTATTATTTAAATCCATTTTCTCAAAATTTAATTGCTCATTATTCGTATAAATATATTTACATAACCGTTAACATCTAACTGTGACTTCAAAACCCTCTGCTGATTCATTAACCCAATCTTTTTATTATCTTTCAAGCTAATATCCAGCTAAGAATCGATTTCATCTCTTTAGAAGCTATTATCAATATTTTGATTAGGGGAAGATATCGTTTAATCTTGCAGCTTCCTGGCGCTGTTCTGATTACTGTTCACTTAATTTGAAGCGTTTGATAACCTGCTATAATCCATAATTTTAAGTATATTTTATAAATAAATTTCAAAATTAATTAAGAAAGGCAATTATTCATAACATAATGATAAATTTTTATTATAATTTATTTTTCGAATTTCCAATCCATATACATTTTATTAAATAAAAATTTTAAAAAAGATTAAGAATAAATAAAGCTGTAAAAAATTAAAATATGTCTAAAGAAATTGATGATAATTATAATTTTATCATTCTTCACTCATTTTTAATTTTATGTCAATTTTCTTGTAATTTTAACATGAATTGAGCCATCTCTTTTTGTTATATTTCCATGTTTTTGGCGAGCGTTTCATAGTTAATAAAATACCATAAATTTATCAATTAAATAAAAAATCTAATTATAATAAATTATTATATTCAAAATAAAATCATTGATCTTTTAGACTTGTTTCTCTAATAGAGTGAATCTGTTATTCATGTCATTGGCCAAGTGATCGAGTCTTGTTTTATTCAAATCCATTTACTACTATTGACTTTTAATTATAGTTCTCTTTATGTCTTTCACAAAACCTTGCCACTCATTTGCATTTTCATCATCAAGGTAATTTGAAATTTAAATTTTAAGAATCGTCACAGATTATGACTTTATTATGGGGTTTTAAATCTTTATAAAAATGATGTAATATATATATAAAAATTGGTTTTATCAAGGTTGTCTTGAACTGGTTTCCTGAGAATTAAATATCTAGGAAATAATTCTCTATTCTTGAAGTCATTACCTTTGTAGTATAGTTCTCTTTCTTTAATTAATTGGCATTTTATTTTGTAGGACTCAGCCACCATTTTTTACATCACTTTATCATAGGACTCTGAAATAACTGCAATAATGAAGTTTAGCAATATGATATTAACAATTTTCATTTAATACTATATTAACGATTAAAGTAAGTAAGGTTCTTTATTTTCAAGTAAATAAATTATATTAAATAAATGATATTGAGAAAGAGCACAGCTGAAATCCAAATAATCCAAGCGAATATAATATGTTTATCCTCAAGTTGATTAAAGTTGTCGACCTAGAAATCTCCTGTGCTTGCTCTAAAAGCCATAATAAAGTACCCAAAGTAACTCACCCCTTTATAGTATGATTACTCATTTGAACCATCATCGCAATTTATATTAATTACTATATACTTTTTTATATTTAATTCCAATAAAAAAACAATAATTTCATCTAATGCTGCATCTGTTTGGATATTGAGTAAGCTGAAAATCAACCCATACATAATAATCACGAAGGCATACAGTGAAATAAAGTATTTTAGATCATTAACTACAGCCCGCAACATACTCACTTAGAAACTGAAACCTTAGAATATTCTTAAATTCTGGCACAATTTAATGAAAAGCACCATGATTATCTAAATTAATTGCATTTGTGTTTTTACTTACTTCAATAATTTAATTTTATAAATTATCATGATCATAATAGAATGCATAATTATCAAGCCTTAAATACTAGCATCACTTAAGTCTACTATGACAATTGCTATATAAAGGACTGCGAAAATTTAATCATTTAAATTCCAGACATCCTCCATATAGATCTTGAGGCTAGCGTGATATACTATCTGTGCTTCGAAAATTTCCATAATTATAATGTAAATTAAGCAAATTATCTTTGGACTTATGTAATTATACAAAATTGTATTAATTATATATTACTTGAGTAGAATTAGGGTTTATCATAAAATAGTTAAAATTAAGTTAATGCCCCAAATTTCTCTCATAATTTGATTCCTCACTCATAATACCCTAAGAAACTATGATAAAATAGATATCTGTAATATAAGCCATCAAGAATACCATAAACAGGCAAAAGTGAAAGATGAAGAACTTCTATGTGTATTTTTTATAATTTCAAATATGACATCTCATTTAAATAATGTTTAATTGAAAATTTAATAAAATAATTTAGGTATTTATGCCATTTGAAGTTGATGATAGTCTGTATTAAGGGAGTCTCAAAGATTTCCATATCATCTTGTAAAGCTAGTTGCTCTATAAAGTTTGGATTTAATATTATATAAATATATTAACTTATTAAAA
>ARYC01019450.1:0-46435 GCA_000711775.1 Oxytricha trifallax | reverse complement strand
GAACAGTTATTAAAGTACTTTAAAAGCCTATTTCACAAATCAAATTATAGAAAGAGATTTTTTGGGTTTTATTGTTTTTTTAATATTCATTACGAAATGCACTTTCCTAAATTAATAATTTATGATATTTATTGTTGTTATTTTACTGGTCATTTTTGTGATCTGGACTGCCATTCAACAATGCAGTAGTATCCATTCTCTGCAATTCAATACTTCCATAGAGCGACCTTTTGATTATGTAATTCACGAATTCCACGCCCACCTTCAAATCCAGCAACTAATTTTTAGCTGCATGACGTTTCAAGATTTATGGAATGAATTTATCTTGGCGTTTTAAAGCTACACATTCCAATTAATAGCCCTCTAAGCGATATTTTATATATGAAAATCATGCTTTAAGTATTTGTAAAATAAAAGCATCGACTATGAAATTAACATTTATTATAAAAAGTCTATATATATAAAACTGTGCGATACTTGTTCTATGTAATCATATACTTTTCATATTTGCAGGTAAGTGCATTAGGCGAATTAATGCCTGTGTTTATTATTACTCTATGTTTAACTTTTTATCTGTAAGCCGAATAATACTGATATGTAGAAAATTTCATGTCTTTTATATCAAACGAATAAATTATATAAATTAAGAAAATTTTCAATGAATTAATTTTAAAACATTGTATACTACTTATATATTCTTTAGAATTTATTGAAAAAATTTGAATAACTATTTTTCACTATTTTGTGAATAAACTTACTGCTTGAATCTACTCCAATAATTCATTGATAAAAATTAGTTACAAGGAGTGTAATACTTGCTGAATTTTTCATCTTAGACGAAATTATAGATTAATCTCATGAAATCTACATCTCTTACATATCCAAAGTCTATTTTCTCAAATTTACCGTTTTTGAAGATAAAAATATAATTATTTTACATTATTTGGAATAAAAATATAAAAGTATTTTTTTATTATTGTAATAAAAATACTAAATATTAATTTAAGATCTAGTAACCTTTGTAGCAGCTGTTCAAGGGATTCTGATTGTCTTAATTCAAAAATATCAAGTGATCAAAAGCATCCTTCTAGGAATTTTAGACAAAACATCATAAAAATTTATATTATTTTTATGGTTGTATTTATGTTAGACTATTAATAAATATATAAATATCAGTGGTATTCAAACCCTATAAATTATTATAAATCTTATTTGTATTTAAATTTAAGTTTTACAGAGTGATTAAAATGGGTTTAAGTCTTAAAAACACGGGTAAGTTTAGTTTTTATAAAACTTATAAATTTTTTAAATTTTGATTTTTTCACTTAAATATTTTTTAAGCTTACTATTAAAATAATATTTTCTTTCCTTTTATTGAAATAAATGCATAGAAAATTGCAAACTAGAACAAAATAATTTATGTACTAAATATTGAATAAGATATTTTATCATACCATAGTAAGAAATTATAGTATGCCATGACTTACTGAAAAGGAAATAAGTTCTCTAATTAGTAAATCATAATTATGATACATAATTATCAAGCTAATTTATTCTTACATAATCATAATTTAGTTTTAAATTCTTTCTCTCTTCTGAATTAAGTTTAAGCTTAGTGAATTTATTTTTCTCCCCTATCTTTTTCTTTAAGTGAAATAGCTTATTCACATCTTTAGTCATGATAAAGTATTTATTTATTTATACGTTGTGGTTTTTATATTTTTATTACAGTTATTAGTAGTACGATAAATAATTATAATAAGTACTCGCATTCACCTAAACTCTTAAGAACTATTGTTCTTTCATTTGCAATATAGCAGTTTTTCATAGATATGTGCTCGTTCTCAATAAATAATAATATATATGATTATTCTCATTATGATCTCCAACGTATTCATGCTTTACAGGCAGGTTGTAAGTGTCAATCCAGTATAGCCTTGTCAAAATCAATCTCTTCACATTTTTGCCTTTTGTACCAAGTTACACTGCATTTATAAATTATAAAAATTATAATATAATCAAAATTTTTAATAGATGTTAGATTTTATTTAATTAAATATAAAAAATTTAATATATTTCTCTATCAAAACTGCTAAAAAAATAGCTCTTCAGGAGATTGATTTATATTTTTGTATTTAAAAAAAGCTTGGGAATATAATTTCAATTTAAACAAATTTTGAATAATTTCCACTTAACTACTTATTAATAAATTAGCAATTTTTTAAATATATTTATGATCTGATCTTTATCATTTTCATATGTGACGATTTAAAAGTTTACCCTCTCCACGAAAGTTTAAGGCACAAACTTGACAGATTCCTTTGGTTTAAAATCTTATTTATGCTCCTAGTTGTCATCTCCTGTGCTCTATTATGAATTATTTTTCAATTTTTAAGCTTCCATTTGATTCTTAATGAATCTATAATTGTAATTCACATAATTTTTTTTCCAAATAAATCTTGTCTTATATATGAATTGATAAAAATATTATAGATTCTTCATGTATGTTTATCTAATTTTCTCAGCTATCACTTCAAGAAAATTAACTTTCTTTTTCACTTATTCTTGCAATTTTGATTCCAAAAAGACGAAGAGAACAAAGTTTTTGTTGTAAATTTATAATTTGTTCTGGTTTGATACAGACAACTTGCAATCTCGATGTAATAAAAAATGATTAAATGCTTTATTAGATAATTTACATAAATATTACATTCGCCTTGTAAATCTTATTTTATATAAAATGCTTAACATCTATAGTTTTTAAAAATGATAATAATTTACTAATTTTAAAGTTTGCTCGCATAGAAAAAATTAAAAAAATACTAAATAATTTTTTCATTTATCAGCTATAATAGAACATTCATATGATCAACCTAGAATATCATTAATTATTAATATATGTATATAAGCAAGCGGCAAGTCAATGGTTTTAATCTTAACAAACTCTGGGAGATGATACAAAGCCACACATATATTACTCTCTATGTTTAGTGTTTCAAAGTCGTGATTTATATCAAAATCTATCATATTAAACTCGTGAAATTCCTCTAAACCATTATAGGGATTCTTGTACTTTTTCAAAGCTTGGACTTTAATTAAATAAATGAAGAGATTAGAATATTAAATTATAAATTAAAGATTCGCTTGAAAAACTCTATTTATAAGTATATTAATTTGAACTTTGGCTGGAATTGTATTATTAAGAAATTAATCGATTGGTTCTTTATCATCCCCAAAATAATCCATAGAATTCAGACCTTGCTTAACCTCTAAATTGAAGAGGATGTTGTCATGTATGTACCAAGAATTCTTAGAGAGCACCTTCACTCTGCGGGAATTCGCTTTTTTCAGTTCATGACGCATCTACCCATCAATTTGCAGATCGTTATTGTGGTTAATTATATAAGAGATTAATAATTTGATTGACTTTTTATTGTCAATCTATTACAATTAAATGTTTTAAAAATATTAAATTCATGTCTGTTTTGATTATCTGAATGATTTCCATCATTGTAGAATTCATCATCTTCATCTTCCATGTCTTCATTTTAATCTTAATCATTTTCCTCCTCTTCTATCTTTTTAATCCCATCCTACTGAATATCATCAATATTTAATATAATAATGTGATATTTTTGATAGACTGCATCATAATTAAGTTAAGAATTTTCTATTATACTTAAATATGCTCTTATGATAATATCCTGTAATTAAAATACATTAATATAATAACTATTTAGTGTAAAATTATATAATATAATTTTATTTACAAAATAAAACTCTAATCGTTTGAGTAAATCATATTTCAAAATAAATCTCTTTATAAAATATATTAATCAATGCCAAAATGATCAAGCATAATTTGATCAGGAATCAACTTATTCATTAGATGGCACTATGTATGAATTTTCACGAAGAAATTCATCGAAAAACTTCTATCTTTAATTTATTTCAGACTATGTCAACCCTTAATTTTCAATTACTTCTTCTTTTATATCTAAATGTAGGTTTTTATTGCAAATATATTATAATTTTGATTGTAAGTATATAGACTTATGCATATTTATGATGATAAACAAAGGTTTTATATAATTAAATATAATTTAATTGTATAATGATTTGATTTAGGAGATTTTAATTATTAAATTATTTATAAAAATCTTATTTATTAAGCAATATCAAGTAGATCGTGCTGCTTCCCATGTATTTGATTATCTTAGATTTCTCTATCATTGATAGATTCCTCTGATAATTCTAATTCATCTCTATTCATCAAGGGGTTTTAGGATAAATAGTTATTTTCAGGGTGTACCTGTGGAGATGGCCCACCAAACTCTTATTATTATTATAAATAGTAAAACCTAAAAATATAGGCAGAAAAGAAATAATTTATTAAAAAACCTGTTCATCAATGATTATCTAATTTTACTTTGAGGTTGTTTTGTGGTGTCTCTTTCAATATCCAAATCTCTTTATTTCAATAGTGGCAATGTCTAACCTATGGTTTAGTCTGGTGTCATGATTAGAGTCTGATTGCTTTATATAATTTTTAATTCCAATAATAAAAAACTAAAAGTTTGATTTTTTAAATATGCTCAAGTCATGGATTTATTCTTAGTCCTTTTAAATGTGAATATTATTAGAGAGCTGTAACTGCTAGATACTTGTACCTCCTGTTTAAAGTTTTAGAGGTGGCAAGGTCAACGTTTATCTCTAATTAATCGTCAATTCTTCTTATATAACATGAGCGCTATTAAAATTAATTAATTCTTCCATAACTCTATGTGAAATATATAAGATATCCTAAATAATATTATAATTACATGAGACATCTAACTACTCGATTTGTCTCTTCTATTAGCTGATGTTGGTCTGCTGCCTTTCACAGAATTTAGCTTTTATTTAACTTTTGTCTGCTTCTCTGGATTAGCAAGATTATTTGATTTATTACTGATTATAGTCTAACTTCTTGGATCTTAGTCATAACTTGAATTTCTCTATTATTTAAATCCATTTTCTCAAAATTTAATTGCTCATTATTCGTATAAATATATTTACATAACCGTTAACATCTAACTGTGACTTCAAAACCCTCTGCTGATTCATTAACCCAATCTTTTTATTATCTTTCAAGCTAATATCCAGCTAAGAATCGATTTCATCTCTTTAGAAGCTATTATCAATATTTTGATTAGGGGAAGATATCGTTTAATCTTGCAGCTTCCTGGCGCTGTTCTGATTACTGTTCACTTAATTTGAAGCGTTTGATAACCTGCTATAATCCATAATTTTAAGTATATTTTATAAATAAATTTCAAAATTAATTAAGAAAGGCAATTATTCATAACATAATGATAAATTTTTATTATAATTTATTTTTCGAATTTCCAATCCATATACATTTTATTAAATAAAAATTTTAAAAAAGATTAAGAATAAATAAAGCTGTAAAAAATTAAAATATGTCTAAAGAAATTGATGATAATTATAATTTTATCATTCTTCACTCATTTTTAATTTTATGTCAATTTTCTTGTAATTTTAACATGAATTGAGCCATCTCTTTTTGTTATATTTCCATGTTTTTGGCGAGCGTTTCATAGTTAATAAAATACCATAAATTTATCAATTAAATAAAAAATCTAATTATAATAAATTATTATATTCAAAATAAAATCATTGATCTTTTAGACTTGTTTCTCTAATAGAGTGAATCTGTTATTCATGTCATTGGCCAAGTGATCGAGTCTTGTTTTATTCAAATCCATTTACTACTATTGACTTTTAATTATAGTTCTCTTTATGTCTTTCACAAAACCTTGCCACTCATTTGCATTTTCATCATCAAGGTAATTTGAAATTTAAATTTTAAGAATCGTCACAGATTATGACTTTATTATGGGGTTTTAAATCTTTATAAAAATGATGTAATATATATATAAAAATTGGTTTTATCAAGGTTGTCTTGAACTGGTTTCCTGAGAATTAAATATCTAGGAAATAATTCTCTATTCTTGAAGTCATTACCTTTGTAGTATAGTTCTCTTTCTTTAATTAATTGGCATTTTATTTTGTAGGACTCAGCCACCATTTTTTACATCACTTTATCATAGGACTCTGAAATAACTGCAATAATGAAGTTTAGCAATATGATATTAACAATTTTCATTTAATACTATATTAACGATTAAAGTAAGTAAGGTTCTTTATTTTCAAGTAAATAAATTATATTAAATAAATGATATTGAGAAAGAGCACAGCTGAAATCCAAATAATCCAAGCGAATATAATATGTTTATCCTCAAGTTGATTAAAGTTGTCGACCTAGAAATCTCCTGTGCTTGCTCTAAAAGCCATAATAAAGTACCCAAAGTAACTCACCCCTTTATAGTATGATTACTCATTTGAACCATCATCGCAATTTATATTAATTACTATATACTTTTTTATATTTAATTCCAATAAAAAAACAATAATTTCATCTAATGCTGCATCTGTTTGGATATTGAGTAAGCTGAAAATCAACCCATACATAATAATCACGAAGGCATACAGTGAAATAAAGTATTTTAGATCATTAACTACAGCCCGCAACATACTCACTTAGAAACTGAAACCTTAGAATATTCTTAAATTCTGGCACAATTTAATGAAAAGCACCATGATTATCTAAATTAATTGCATTTGTGTTTTTACTTACTTCAATAATTTAATTTTATAAATTATCATGATCATAATAGAATGCATAATTATCAAGCCTTAAATACTAGCATCACTTAAGTCTACTATGACAATTGCTATATAAAGGACTGCGAAAATTTAATCATTTAAATTCCAGACATCCTCCATATAGATCTTGAGGCTAGCGTGATATACTATCTGTGCTTCGAAAATTTCCATAATTATAATGTAAATTAAGCAAATTATCTTTGGACTTATGTAATTATACAAAATTGTATTAATTATATATTACTTGAGTAGAATTAGGGTTTATCATAAAATAGTTAAAATTAAGTTAATGCCCCAAATTTCTCTCATAATTTGATTCCTCACTCATAATACCCTAAGAAACTATGATAAAATAGATATCTGTAATATAAGCCATCAAGAATACCATAAACAGGCAAAAGTGAAAGATGAAGAACTTCTATGTGTATTTTTTATAATTTCAAATATGACATCTCATTTAAATAATGTTTAATTGAAAATTTAATAAAATAATTTAGGTATTTATGCCATTTGAAGTTGATGATAGTCTGTATTAAGGGAGTCTCAAAGATTTCCATATCATCTTGTAAAGCTAGTTGCTCTATAAAGTTTGGATTTAATATTATATAAATATATTAACTTATTAAAAAGAATTTATTAATTAAATTCTAATTATAATAAGGATTAGTGAGTGTCTCTGGCATATTAATCAAATGATATTCAATTTGTGTTTTAATTTCAACTTCCTCTGACTTATTTTGCTTGTAACTATTATTAATTTTTAAATCGTGATTTATAGAATGCTGTTCATCTGCCAATTGCTTATATTTCTTAAAAATGTATGTTACATGCTCTTCCTGATCAAAGTCTGATATGATTTGCTTGATCTCATGGTTTTTAAATAAAATCTAAAAATAACACTCAACTTAAGGTAGCTCATTTTTTAAAAAACTTATCTTATCAACGCCTAATATATATAAATTATTTCTTACATAAGGTTTTCAGTTTCAGAAAATGAAGTTGTCACAATTTTACTCATAGGCAAATCGCTTTCAAAATACTCCCTCAAACTGAACTTTTACTTGAGTAAAAAGCATAAATGCTTGTCAATTACTTCATTAAAAAATGTTTGATTCTGGTATTTAATGATGATATCGAATAAAATCTGCACTTTCTAATATTTAACAAATAAACTCAGTTTGTTATCATTAAATTTATTGTCAAATTCTATTTACGATTAATATTGATAGTTGTCTTGGATGGCGATATCTAAAACTGTTTAATTTTATAGGTTTTTCATGAGCAAAAGTGGAAATTTGCCTGCCACTTGGGGTGATAAAGTTTGAAGTCTCTAAGCATAAATATCAAGCGTCTGTGCTGAAAACTTTATTATTTAATGCAAAAACGTTGTATTTTCTTGGTCGGTATGTTAAGTCAATTGATCCATGTCCAAACCTTTGATGTACTTAAAATTAATCTTATTATTCAATCTATATAAAAACTCAAAGAAGTACTAAATAAAGATTAGTACTTATGAATTTCAGGATCACTTAATCGAGTTTAATCTACTAGATAATGTTAGGAACTGCTCTCAATGATAGAATTATGATTCATAGAAATGTAACTTATTTCCTAATTGTGAGCATCTACAATTCTCATTTTTTACTCTCTCATGTCTATAATTATATGCATCTTATTTATTGATAGTCTTATAACTGATTCTATGATATTTTACTATTTTATCAACATATATAAAAAATATAGAGATTTATAATCTAATAAAACCAAAACTATTATAAAAACTTATAAAATACCCTCTAGAAACCTCGAATGAGAGTAAAGCTTCTGGAATGGCTAATTAGTAAAAGGTATATCTTCTACTAAATAAATATTCTCCTCTGAGTACTCTATGTAATAGTTTTTCAAACTAAACTCAAATGATCCCAAGAAATTAAAACTCTCTACATCAAACAATAGAATGTGGTTTTATCAATTTTATTAGAGAATACTTGATAAGTAATTGTAAGGAATTATCTTTAAATTTAACATTAAAATTATAAAATAATGTACTTCTGGAAGAATTAGAGAACCAATGTTTGATTCTTATAAGTAAAATGATAGTAAGATGGGTTTCTGGTGTAGTATTTGCTAAATTTAACATCAACATCGTATCCCTCTCTTATGAAATATTTCAAGTTTAGGTTTTAAACTTCAAATAATTGTCTAGTATTGTGGTTTATTCTCAATTTAACGTACAAAAATTATAGTTAAAAGAAAAAGAATTATTGTAATTTGTATATAGAGTTATAGATATAAATATTGATTAAAAAATTTAACTAGGGAGAGATTTTAATCATTTTTTCTGTTATTACTATTGAACTGTACATATATCAAAGCGTCATCTTCCAAGCTGATAATTGAGTGAATATTATCTATTATTTAAATAGATTAATAAAATTTATTATAAATTTTTTAGAAATATTCCTAATGAGATGAGGGAATGGGTTTTAGATATCAAAGTAGTTGTAAAGAATTCCAAAATTTGAATCTTTATATTTTTCTTAGAAAATTATTAACATCTGATATTTTGAGAAAAATATGTCCTCAATTTCAGACTTTTCAATGTTACTTCGAAGGCAATCAAAACCCCATAACTCTTTTAGTAGTTTGATTGAGTTTTTGATTGATAAAAGTAGACTATTAGTGCATAATTTATTAGGATTTTAATAGGGTCTATCTATGTAGGGGTTTAATCTTTAAATATTAGTAATTTAAGTGAGTATATGCGAGGTTTGGGGTCTGTTTATGACAGTGAGTATATAGATTATTGTTTAAGTTGTGATATCGATGTGATGAATATAATGATCAACTCAAGCCTGTTCTGAATTATACGTCTATACGAAGGCTACTCCATAAATCTCCAGCAACTGTGAGGTCTCACTGTCTATTAGCATTGAATTTAAAGAGATAGCATCTTAATTCTAAGCCTAAGAGACCCTTAATGTTTTAGCAGCATCATATCGATTATTTTATTAATGATAAGACTCTTAAATACTGGGCTCATTTCTCTGTCGCCTAGATGGCTGTGATGTTTCATCGCCAATTTCCTGAGCTTTATATCTCTACTTAATCTATAGCTAACATATATAAAAAGAATGGAATATCTTACATGATAGTCAATCTCATTAAGAGAGTGATTGACTTTAATGTTTCATTTATAAGGCTAATTTCAATTATATATTCGATTAAATGCAGAGGGCTTAAGAGCATATAAAGTTTATTCACGCTGATGAGGCAGTATTCAGGTTTAATACCTTCATATCAAGGTTTTGGTATTAAGTTATAGCAACTTTGAAGTATATGATTAAAAGGTTAAGGTTTAAACTCATGCAATACTTGGTGGAATAAGCGAAGATAATTTTCTCGAGGCTTATGTTATTCACCCTTGTTCTATAAAGACGAATAATGCATTAAGTTCTTGTAATAACTTAGATATAAGTACGCCGACTAAGATATTATTCTTTTTGTAGATAACTTATCTGTCCATAAAACTATAGATTCAAGGAAGGAATATGAAAGCTAAACATAATACCTGTATTAATTTTCCTTGCAGTCCTCTGTTTAATGGAATTGAATTATATTGGGGTTATTGAAAGGCCACTACAAGAAACTTCTACTCTATCATTGATGCACGACTTGAAGATAGTTACGTAAGATTTTATTAAGAGTGCAGCTAAGAGAGTCAGCGATGATAAATCTAAAGTATGCGCAAGATAAGGGAGATTTTGTGTATATAAATAAGTTTTAGATTTAAACTGAGGTTATTATAGAAGCTGTGCAAATTGAGGAGGAGGTTTAACAACCCGCCATAGAGCATTAATAAATACCAGCCAAAGGACCATTAATGCAAAGAATGCAATAAAGTTTTCCCTTACAAGTCAACTTTTAAGAGACACTTGAGATATATACTCAACGATATGCCAAGGTTATATCTCAAGCATTAAAGAAAGATGGGAACTATGTCTGTGAGTTCTGTGAGAAGCCATATTCTCATACTAGAGACCTCAAAGTGCACTTAAAGTAAAAGCACAATTAAAGTTTTGTCTTTATTCATGACCTACAGGGAATAGATTTCTCTAAAAGAGAATTTCAAGAAATCCAGTGGAGTCTCTTAGAGTTGAAGTCTAGAAGTAAGTTAAAATGAAGAAAGGAGTCAAGAACTTTCCAGTCTCTGAGATCAATAAAATCATGGTTAAAATAGAAGCAATGATGATTCCTATATTAAAAATAATTGACTTAGATTCTTGCTTAGAAAGCTACCTCACTCTTGAAGAATAAATAGAGAAGAGAGTCATTACAGATGACTAATATGCTTACAAGATATATCCTTTCAATTATTCTTTGCTGATGACAAGTTCCAAATGGAATTTGCTAATGATTATTATGCTCTTTAAAAGGCAAAGTTAAATGAGTGCAGGCTAATCATCTAGCTTGATGCTATTTTACTTGGTAAAGATCATGTAGCCTTCAGGCTTCCTTTACTTGAAATGGCATACAGAGAATTCTTATCTGACAATAGATGCCAGAGATAAATTAGCTAGATAGTATAGCATATAGTTGAGGGGACTGAAGAGCTTCACAAGCTAGGTTATGTTCATAGAGACTTAAAGCCACAGAACATCATGATGAACTTTCAGCCTCTTAGAGTTTATATTATTGACTTCAACAGAGCTCAAAGAGTGCAAGGTTCTGCATAAGGAAATGTATACGGCACTCCTGGATATTTCCCAGAGAGAGGATTGGAGAGATGGAGACACTTAATGGGATATCTGGGCTCTAGCAGTAATAATAATAGAGAGCGACATGCCAAGAAACGATTACTTTAGCTGCAGTGGTGAGAGACATTCTTAGCAGAGAATCAAACAATATCTCGATAAAAATAAATTAAATGGAAGTCTCAGAGAACTTGCATACTCAACTATTACCAAGCCAAGCTAAGAGAATTAACAAACAATAGAAACAATCAAACATCAACTTAGAAAGAAAAAAATTTAGAGAACTGCCACATGACTCTAAGCTTTTGTTTGTGTGAAATATTTTAAAAACTCGCTTGTTAAACTCACTTAAATTCCTAATATTTAAACATTAAACCCCTATATAAACCCTATTAAAAGCATAATAAAGTATGCCTTAATAGTTTACTTTTATCAATCAAACTACTAAAATTGTTTTGGGGTTTTGAATTCATTAAATTATTCTAACTTTTATTATATAATATTAATTTAACAAACATTTTATATTGAAATTAGTAATGTTTTAGTATAATTTGAAAGTGAAATAATAAATTGTCAAATTTTATTATCATATAATTATAATTATGTTAAGACTGAGTTTTTTTGCTTATAATTATAGTATCAATTTATGAAGTAACAATCTATTAGATTTACTCTTAATTTACTCTAAATCATTTATATATAAGTAATATGTGAATACATTTATTTATCATTTTCCCAATATTTCTTGATTGGTATACAGAGTCCAGTACTTTCTTCATCAATTTTATATTTAGTGAATTTAAGTTTATTAGAGACTAATAATTCCACTCTCCAAATGTATTGATCATTCATAGCTCAAGCAAAGTTTTAATTTATTTATTATTATAATTAATTTAATATTTTTAAACATAGCCAAGATTTTGTGGTACTGTTGTATTATACCCATATAATTTATCACCAAATATTTCAACATATTATTTTAAGTCTATAGTTTATTAATTTCATTATTAATATTTTATGAAGTAATACAAAATCAGAATTAAAATCTTAATTGTTTCTGCTCTAAATTGGAGTTTTTTATTGATTGATTTCTTTGAGTCTGAAATCTTTTTTCTTATAGCACTCAATTAAATTCATGCTTTTTTCTTTCGGTTGTTCTACAAACTAAGATTTCACAAATTTGAGAGTTTCTCCATATTAATTATCTACTTTCGATTACTTAAATTATAGTGGGTCGCTGTCATGGGGAATAGGGCAGAAAATTATGAAAAATAATTATGTTTTAAGTGTTATTAAAATTTATTGAAAAACACTAAGAGATGTCTATATTTTTCCACATACATTTTCAATCATGATTTCAAGGGTTAAATTATTCCTTTATTTATATTATAAAAAGCTAGTAGTTTATTAATCTTAAGTGATTAGAAATGTGATAAGTTTAGCAGTTAAACAATGTTTTTTATTGCGAGTAATTTACCAAAAAATAATTTAATTTTCATTAAATTTGATCTTCTATAGTGATTTTTTTATCAACAAAAATATTTCAATTTCTAAAATGACATTCAATACAAGTAGAATATTAATAAGTTTTACTATAGTCAACTAAATCTCAATTCATAATACAAAAGATTTTGGGGTAATCATTTATAAAAATACATATCTCCTAATATAAAATTTGAAATCACAAAATCACTTAATATTATAAATGAGTGAGCGCAAAAAATGCATATCTTTTTTTTAAAATAATTTTTATATCATTTAAACGAAATTTTTATAAATATTTATTATATACTCTTCTCGAGAACAGTAATACCAAAATTTTAATAATCATATATATATATATTGTTTTATGATAAAAATTTGAATAAAATATGTTAGTTACTAGTCTAATTGATTCTTAAGCCTAATTTTCTGATTCTCAAGAGTGTACATAATGACATTAGATCCATTAAATCTTTCTTTCACAATGCCTAAGCTAAAACAAGTGTTATTGAGTAAATGTTTGGAATCTTGTATTCTCTTCGGAAGGTTATTGGCTTCTGATGTGCAAACAAATTGCTGGAAAATTTACTATTATAATAATGTGACTGCAATATATTTTTAAATTTAGGTGCTGAAATCAAAGACAAATAATATGCGTTGCTTCTATAAAAAAATATCATAAATTATACTTAAATAGATTTCTATATATATATGTTAATTTATTAATGCGCTATGAGGAACCCTGCATAAATACCAACTTGAGTTGCTCATCACAAGCTGTTTATTTTATAAAAGTATCATCAATTTTGATATCTCCAAATAAGTGCAACTAAGTTTGTTTATTTATGTCTATTTACTTGTGAGTGCAATCTTTCTCAAAAACTTAAGAAAATTATTGTTTTAACCGGTTTTTTAAATTATAAAATTTCCTTTTAAAACTTCTAAGACTAGAGTATCACTATAAATATAATCCCTTTATATATTTCATTAAAAAATATAGTTTGAAATAATTGATAAATATATTTTAAATTAATTATCATCTAGATGTTTTCTATTTGAATCTAGCTTCATAGTAAGATAGGACATTAAATGCGAATTATTGGCTTCAATCATAAATTAATCTAAAGGACCTAACACAGCCCCTCTCCTCAAGTGTTTCTTACCAACATCGTGATAGTCAAAAACTAGATACCTTGTTTGGCTTTTCTCTAGAATAATTAATTACAAATTAATAAATAATTGATGATTATGATTAAAAATATATTGAAACGAAAAATATTTTTTTAAATTATTAAAAATATATAAATAATTCTAAAATAATTTATCAAACTTTGAACTTTTGGGAGATTTATTTTAGAAACTAAAAATATTTTTAAATTTTTAATAATTTTTAAGAAGTTAAGGAGTGATGTTGTTTTTATTTTTAAGCTTGATTTTTTCGTTTTTCAATAAAACCGTGCAATTATTGACTAAAACCACATCATTTAATTCTATAATTATTATTTAAAATATTTAATGATTTATATTTATAAAATAAATCAGCAATGTTATATTGATTTTCATTATAGGTATATGACATGGCTTATATTTGACTTTTTTCCATTTCTATGCAGAATTACTCAAAAAACACAATTCTTTTAATGTCTTAACCATTTTATGTTAGTAACGATGCTGCTCCTATTAATTTATCAACATCTATTCCATCTAATGAAATGTCATCTAATATTTATTAAATAGATTATAAAGATATTATAATTTAATTTTATATTTTTAATTCAAGTTTTTTGAATTATTTCATCATAGGTTGTTATTAAGACTTTGAGACGATCTAAAGTTAATTTTCAAAGTTTTGATGTGAAAATTTATTTATAAAAATAGTAAAGTTATATCACTATTACTGTACTGCATTTTATTGTATATACCAATACAGTTCCAGATAATTTTATAATATAAATTTCTAAAACAATATCAAGATTGCTGCGGTTGAAGAATATTGCACAAGATGGATCAAATATCTGAAAATGTCCACTCTCACTGACGGTTATTTTACATTTTTTGCTTATATGAGTAAACGGCAACTTGAACTGCCTCACTTTTGTAAAGTTAGGCATCAATTTAATAATTATTAATGTGTAATAGATTTATATACTAAATCATATTTTCAAAATATATTTGTAACATAATTATTTTAAGGCATGAGATACATAGACAATATAAGCTTTAAATGATCGTCATCTTCAATTTGTCCACCATTATTCTTATTATTATTTTCTTAATTTTACTTTTTAGCTTTATCTTTCTTAGACTCTTTGACATTTAATAAATTAAAGTTACTATAGTTTATTAGAAATTTTATAATGTATTGTTAAATTAAAACTGGAATATATAATTAAATAATATAGCTATTATTGGGTAGAGTGTTTCAATAGAAATGATAGGGATAAAAAATAATAATCATGGGATAGATTTGAATAAAAATTTCCTATAACGATGAATGAAATCAGGCCTTGTTAATCTCTAAAAACGAAAAATTAGTTCAAAGTAAAGTTATGATAAAAGTTTTTTTCATAAAACCGATTAGATCTAATGCTACAATTAGAAATAGTAGAATTAGTAAACGGCTATAACTTTTTCCAAGAAGATTACGATCAAAAAGTCGATCTTCCAAGTTTGCTACAATTATATCTGAAATTATCCCGCATTGAATAAATAAAAAAAGATGTTAAAGCTATATTTGGTTTATCCCTGAAATTTTCATTTTCATGACTACTACTGTAAAAGTCGTTTTGAAATTACTCTTTATTAAATTAAGGTTGATTCATATACTAATTATTGATTTGTTATAAATAGTTTAGTTCATTTATTAAGTATCTAATAATACTAGATTAATATAATCAGTCTCATAGATAGTAAGTTTCTCTCGAGTTTTAATATACTGACTTTTATCATCAGGTTTAGCGTATTTTCTATTTTCCAAGTAATAAATTTAAAATCGAAATACAATTAATAAAAAACAATTAATTTGCCTAAAAATGTTTTAACTTTTTATTATAATTTAAGTATTTGGCCATATTACCCCTTTCATAGATATATTTATTCATTTTTTCCTTTTATAATGCCTGGTCAGCAGGTGGTTCAATTGAATAAAGAATATTAATTAAATAGTTTTTCATTTAATATTAAACTCTGTGAAATTAAAATCAAATATTATATAATAATAAAATATTGTCGTGAAGGTACCATGAATTAGGAGTTAAGATTGGAATTTAGTATTTCTCAATTTGCTCATTTTATATCTAATTTTATATATTTTTTAAGTAAATATCCTCTCGATCTTTTGTATTTATTTTCAAATAATCTTTCTCATTTATGTTTGTCTAATAATTTTGCTAATCTTAAGAATGTGAGTTAAAATATTTTTAATAAACTAAATTTATATATTTTTTATTATATAGGGTATTATATTATATTATTTTATATAGAGTTTTTTGGGGTTTAACTAGTTATTCTAGGCAATAGAATTTGGCTGAAGAGAATAAGATAACATAGTATAAAATAAAACTTTTTTTAAAAATTTAATATGGGCAATTTCTTTATTATTTTACATAAATTAGGAAAGCTTTTTTTTTACCAAAATAATACAATTATAATTGTTAGATATATTTTATATAAATTTGGGTAATATTTTAATTATATATTAATTAGTTTAAATTTCTTGTATTTATCGATAAAAATTAAAATTATACAAATCTGATGTTTCCTCTCTATGTAAAATGTATATTTTAAAAAATATAGAACTAAATTAATGATGAAAGTAAAGAATTAAAATCCCCTTAAGATTTTAATTTTCGTTAAAGGAAGCGTCTCTCAAATAATCCTTTTTATCATTATTCTATGAGAAAGGTTCAATATTTAACTTTTATTGCTTATCATTGTAATTTTTTTGTGGTTAATTGTATTATATAATGAAAAATTATACAAAAAAGAATTATAGTTTTTTAGGTTTTGTATTTCTAACAAATTATTCTATTTTTATATATTTATTTATTTTTTATGAAGATATTTTATTTAAATGATATTAATTTTTTATCTAAGCTGATTGATTGTTAAAGCTCTAATTAATAGCCTGTGAGAGTTCATCGAAGAATTATTAATTTGTATTTTCGTCAAATCTTAATAAGTTTTTAAAGTCGTGGTTCGAATCTGCTCTTATCTAGTTAGGCATATTTTTAATCTGAAATAAATGATATTTGAATATTAATATGAAAATTTCGAAAGATTTAAACTAATTAAAATAAAATATTTGAGTTTCTTATATGTTAATTCCCTTCTACAACTGCTTATGCTTTGAAAATAATCTATTTGAATTATTAAAATTTCTTAATTTAGTATTAATTTCATATATCTATTTGATACTTATGAAGGAGGCATTACTTTGGCTAGATCACTGTCTCCTATCAGCATATCGTTCTCTTATAAAACCCTCTTCAATATCGTATCATAATCTTCTTCGTCATCTTGAGCTTTTAATGTTATCAATCTATGTTCGTAGTTTGGAATTTGCACTTCCTGCCTGTTTTCAACGGAGTCTCGCCATTTCTTCCACTGCTCTTATTACAGTTTTTCCTCTATATTTTTGTCTTCATGGTGAAGGATAGAAAAATGAACAATTATAAATATTAAGGTCTGGCAATGATTCTTCTTAAACCTATTACTACTTTTACTGTTGAAGAAGTTTTGGGGGGGAAGTTTTCTGTCCCTTATTGTAATATGCACTTATGGGGAGAGGGATTATTTTGCACTAATAAGGTAAGGTAGTTTTCAAAATCTTGAAGTATAATTAAAAAACCTTTATTGGTATAGGGGAAGGAAAATTGAAGTAGTGTTTTATTAGTTTCTTCTATAATTTTAAGCAATAAAAATATATTAAAATGTTTGGGACAAGAAATCACCACACCCCGAAAAATTATTATTACTCTTCTACTTGTTTTTTATAGATGTTTTCTCGAATGAAAGTAAATAAAGGATATATTTTATTCTAGTACTCTGTGATTATTTTTAAGTTATCTATTGCTTCTTAATCTGTGTTATCTTATATTGTTGTTATAAATAACCTTATTATTAATATTACAAATATTAATATGAAAATTCATTTGATAATAATTCATTAGATAATCTATAACAAATATTGTAAGCTCGTTAAATATCTCCAAAATAATCATCTAGTTTTTTCCTATGAGTTTACTTTATATTTATCTTAATTATGAAATATAAAACATAATCATAGATTTATGAACTTTTATTAAGTAAAAGGGAATTTAATTATAATTTATATGTTTATAGTATTTACTATATATATATTAAATGTACTACTTCATCACTTGCTCATCTTCAAGCTTCTTGCACTCTTCCAAGATTTCTTGCCAATCTTTATAGTATACACTCATATCTTATTTATAGTTTTAACTTTTAATTTGAAACAGCTTATCTTGCACATTTTATATCTTTGTTGTTAACTCATTAATTTTGTTTAGTAGTGAGAGTTATTCGGGGCTCCCACTTTTTCTTATTATATCCACTTGTTAATTAATAAATGTGATTTAAATTTAAATTTTAATTATAGATTATAATTTTAATTTAAATATAACTTAACCAAAATTGTTTTTTTTTTGTAATTTAATATATAATTAATGAATGGTACTCTTCACATTCAACACCGAATAGTTTTAATTATAATTAATAATTTTCAAATTAGAGGAGAACATTTTTTATATTCTTATATTAGAATTTAAAGATATTTAAATTTAATAACAAACGCAAAAATTTTGATTGAATATAATGATTAGAAGTGCTTATAAAAAATTATTTTAAAAATACTATTAAATATTGATTCCCAAATTAAATATCTTATTTTCGAATTATATTTGGTGTGTTTAAGAATTTTAATATATTTTAAATATAAAATTCATATTTTACTCAAATAATTATGAATTATCTTTAATGATTATCTTTAGATTATTAAACTTCGATACCTATTTATAAAAAATTTTAAAAATTGATAATTTTGGAAAAATGATCGATTTATTTTTTTTTCCTCTATAGTTATAACAAATTATATAAAATAAATATATTTAAGGGTTTAATTTTTAATAGAATATTTTCTCAACATTTTAATAATTTCTAATTGAAGTTCTATCGTCCATTAGCAGTATTTTAAATATATAATTTTAAAATTTTCTATAAAATTAAATTAGACCAGATAATATTTATAATATTTCTTTCATTTCCCATCTCAAATTACGTAGTTATTGTTCAGTTTTGAACAATTCAGTTAAATTTTTATCTCCGGAAATTAAATCTTCGACCTCTTTGGTTAGTTGTTGCATATTAGCTTCAGTATTTATAAAAATTGGTATTGTAAATTTTAGATTTTATTTTAAACTTATATGCCTAATAAATGAAGTATATTAATCATCTTTGTCATCGGAGGAATTTTTTTTAGCATTTAAAGGGGTGGGGGCTAAAATTTAATCAAAAACCCTGCAAAAGCTAATTAAAACCCTATATAGATTTTTTAAAGCGTATTATTATATAAAAACTCAAACAAACTACTAAAATTGATTAGAATAGAGCATGCAATACATATAATTTAGTTATCAAGTTATCAGAACAAGGGGTTTTGGGGTGATCTTATAGCGGTTAATAAATAAAAAAATTCTTATTATTTTCTAAGTCAAAAATAATATCCTCTGCATTAAATTCTGCATTCATATCATTCAAAGTTGATATGATCAATTCATTTATTTCATTTTAGTAAACCTCTCTTAATAAAATATAATAAAAAAGAAAATTTAAAAAAATTAATTAATGGCTCACTTAAATATTAAGTTATTCTATTGAATGAAAATTTTATTTAGTAAAATCTTTTTTCAATAAATTAAGAATTTTGAGCCTAAAATAAGTGTATTCGCTACTTTAAAACATTTTTAACAAAGCATTTATATATTCTCTGATTTGTAAATTTACCATATTTATTTTATATGAAAATTAAGATATTTCTTTTATTTATAAATTTCATAATAATTAATGGTAGTTTAGGCATTAAGTAAATTTTCTAATTTATGTCTTTAATTATTCGAAACAGTATCTTCTTTGTCAAGTATTATAAATGATATATAGGCATCAATTTAAATTAAATTGTAAAATTATAGCCGTTATAGTTTTTCCTGAATAAATTTGATCTTTTCACTATCTTCTAATCTGCTTTGTTTTATGATTTCAATTTCTTTATCGAAAATTATATTAATTTGTTCAATTCCTTCATTTTTCTTCTCCTCAAGAATGTTCAAGGCATATTAAAATTGTTTGTTTTAAGCCAAGGATTCCTCTTCAGTTTTGCCTTCTATAATAAATTTATGAATACAAACAAATCAATAAATATATTCAAGTTAAGAAACATTGACATTTCTAAAATTATTTATAGCTAAGAGACAAAAGAGGTAATCTAATTGATCTTTGCTTATATTATTGAAATTTCTTCTTCCAATTAGTGTCTTTACTATGTCAAGCTCTCATTATTCAATAAATTGCTAGAATTAGCTGGATTTATCTATAAATGAGGCGTCAAAATTTGATTGAAGTTGGGTTGATTTTCTTCTCGATTTTATTGGGCTTCCATATTTATGTTTTTTTAAGAAAGTTTTTAATTTAATTGGTATCTAATAATTATAATGAGGGATAAATAGTTTTTTTAATTTATTTTGGAAGAGATACTAAAAACATCGAAATAATGTTTAAATACTATCGTAATATTTACTTGGATTCATTTTAATTAACTTGCTTTCCTAAAATATAAAAATCTTGCTGAGAATATATAAATATATTCAGAAAATTTTATTCTTAATTATATTTTACATCCAATATCAAAATATTTTGTTGACAAAATTAAACTCTCTCCCTAATAATATAATTTTTATTTTAAATATTTTCATTTATAATCAGATAAATAATTCTTTGCTTAGCAAGCAGAGAAATACAATTTCTTATTTTTTAAAAATTTTTATGTTTTATTGTTTAAAAGTTTCTAACTTAATAACTTATATAAATATATTAAAAAATTTGATAATAATAATTATAATTACAATAGTCAATTCAAATGAACATTTTTATAGATGAATTTCTAGAGTTAAAAGTGATTTTGTAATATTCATGATTTTTTAGTGAGATTATTCATCAATCTGAAAGAAATTGATAGTTTTATAAAAAAATTAATTAAATGTATACTTGAAATTTTAAATTAATTATACTTTTTTAATATTAATTTTACCAATCTATGAATATTCTTTGAATTCAAATAATTTAGGACATTCCCACATTAATGAAAAATATTTCCGTTTAATTATATTTCAAATGATGATAAAAGACTTCTTGTTTGTAGTTTATATTAGTTTCTTCTCCATATTTATCTAAATTACTAATTATTTAATTTATAGAACTACGACTACATAAACATAGATCTGCTCCTGTTCTCTTCTTTGATGTTAGGCAGAACTATATACCTGAAAGTTATCGCACATAATTCATACTTGGGCTTATAATTCTAAACAAGGTCTTTCTTGGGCAGTAGCTGGTCCAGTGTTAGTCAGAATTTCAATGGGAATACACCTTCTGGGTCTCAACAAAGTAATTTAAACTATTGAATAACCATTAGAATTTAACTTTATGATTAATAAATATAGTTAATATAAAGTAACTAGCAATAGTAAAATCAGGCAGGGAACATCTAAAACCTAAGCACATTAGTTTTAAATTAAAAGGCTTAAAAGCAAAATCAAACTTCTCAATTAAATAATCAAAATACTCAGCAATCTTAAGCTAAGAGAAAGGTCTCAAGAGGCAATAGACACTTGTTAATTAATGCCATAATGCTTACATTTATGATAGTATAGTTGACTTGTATGTGGAGATTGTACTTTTACAATACATTACACAATTTCATTTGTCTCTTCTATCCGTAAGTATATCAATCCTCAATGTCTTATATTATAAATTTCCCACCATAAGATCTTAATCCCATATTTTAGAATAATGTTTGAGCTATGCTTATTTGGAATTTAGACTAAGTTTGCCTTAATAGACTCCCCAAACCATTAAGAATATGCTAGCAATTAACGATATTCCTCAGCTATTCACGAATTTCTCCACCTGGCAAAAACCGTGTTGTTTTAGAGCTTTGAAGTTGCTTACTACACAGGTTTCATAACTGTGAAGTTTATTCCTCAAGATTTGGCAATTTACTTCGACACTTTTACACTCTAAATATTCACAATGTTTCTGTGGATAAATGCAGTGACTATCTTGACTTCACACTACATGCAGTTGCGCTTCGTTGAACTACAATTCAATGCTTAATTACTTGGTAAATGGTCTGCATACAAAGGGAAGGATGGATATCTACAAGGAGGAGTTGGAATTAATAGTAGCTCTGGAAAACTGAACTCAGTAAACGTTACTAACTACGAGTTGAATCAATCAGATTTTAAAAATAGCATGATGTAAAATAGTAACTGGCAGTCTGTCTAGTAGCAACAACTACCTCAAGCTAATTTGATTTAGTAATAGGCTTTGTTCGATTAGAATCAACATAGTATTCCACAGTAGTCACCCTGGCATTTAACTCAGACTTACTTCAAAGACACACTTGTAAGCTATTAAAACAGACTTTACAAAGCCACTGGAAGTGAAATAGGAAACTACTCTCGACCAGACGACCTCTGCTCATGGGCAATATTCGAACTATTTCACTAACCCAGTCGCACTTTCGTTGTCATACACTGCATCTATGGACTTTTTGTACTCCTCTATTGCTTCCTAGCATTGAATCAGAGAACCTAACTTTACATATACTTAGCTCAAATGCTCAGTGGTTTTGCAATGATGATGTAAAGTTTCCAGTTTTGCCAGAAAATTGCTAGAAAATATGCATTTATTAACCAAATGAGTGCTGGTTGAGAACAACATTAAATGAAATTTTAAAAAGTTGCAAGAAATTAAAATTAAAAACAAATTACTTACTTAATTGCATTTATTAGCTTACGAAATATTTTAATTATGATTAGGAACAAATTTTATGAATGATTTTAGAAATTAAATAATTAATTTTGATAATAAAATGGAAAGATCACAACCAGCACAATAATAAAAATAACAGTAACCAGCTGCAGTTCAAGGTCAGCCAGAGGTAAAATCTGCTGTTAAGGATGACAACATAAATCCCTTACTTAATAATGGAATAACTAACAGAGATGTAAGTGTAGCTAACTTTTATATCGTTTATCTCTATCTATTTTATTTTTTAGATTCTTTATCATTAATGTTATTGCTAACAGTTTTAGATTTTTTTTTCATTTATGAAACAACTTTCATTAAATAAACAATTTCAGTATATTGGTTTAAATCTTATCTATGATATTTTTATGAATATTTTTCTTATAATTTCTATATATAGATTTTCAGAACCCTCTTGTTTCACTTTAAGACAGATAACTTTATTCCAATAGATGGAGCTGCTAAATTTGTAGTTAACTTGCTAAAGAGACCTTGCAAAACAAAGTATGATGAAGAAGCAGAACAGAGATTTAATGAGTGTAATTATAATATCTCTAAATTTCCATGATTTTATCCCTCTTTTAAGTATTTAATTTTTAGATTTTTCAACTCACTTGTATCAATAATGAAATCCTTTTCCTTCGATGGTAGAAACCTCTCAGAGAACAGTTTTTGCAAGCTGATGCAATCCTTCGAGACATTTAACGAGAACGAGTTCACAGACCAGTAGCAGTACGACATGTTCCTAGACAGACTATTTTACAGAATAAAACACAAGAAAACAGATTAAATCGCCATTGAAGACTTCAAGGAGCTCATTGAGAGAGCTGGGTTTAAGTTTGAGAAGGGGGAGTTTGAGAACTTAATCAAGTGGTACTTCAGGAATAAGGAGACCATCACACTCGAGGAGTTCAAATTGTTTGCAACAGGCAATTGTGTCAAACTTGTCGATAATAAGAAGAAATAGTGAAGGACTAAAATATGCACAATAGAATCGCTAGGAATATATATCATAATAAAACTTTAAGCTTTATAATAAATTCAATTTATGGAATTCCATGATAAAGTATACAAAGAGGTTATCATTAATCCTTTTTTAGGGAGAGTAGGATAAGAAATTAAGATTGTTAGGTATTAAAGAAATTTTGAACATTACATTACTAATTAAATCTTTAAGTATTTTTTTGGAGAAATTTTCCAAAGCCAATTCATTGACTTTCTTCATCCGATGATGAATCATACTACCCAACCAGACTGCTTAATAAATCAATACCATTATCACTAGGTTTATTGTTATATGTTGTGGCTTCAGTTTTATTATTTATTATAGCGTTAACTGGAAGTTTATTAACACCAATACCATTATTATTATTAACTCTTTTCATTGCAATCGGGAGTTTATTCATAATAATGTTGAAATAAGATTTATTTGGATGGAAAATAATGAAAATAATTAATGGCTATTGCTTCCAAATTAAGGAAAATTAATAGTAAGGGATAATTTTCATAATATAATAAGAAAGAACGAATTTTTAGTCATTAATAATAATAGTAATAGGGATCCATAAAGAATATAAGATAAAGACTGAGTTAGCAAGTCATTAAGTTCTTATAAATAGAGGAAAAATATTCTTAAAATATAAAATATTATCAAATAATTGATATAAATATAAATATTAATTTAATTATTGATATCTATTTTATTTATTTATCTGTTTATTCCAAATTATTAGCATGCTAATAATCCTTCCACCATTAACAGTAGATTTACTAAGAGCCATTGGCTGCTTAAATCCATCTTTATCGAGTTTATTAAAACCATTGCTATCCTCAGGCTATTTACGCTTAAGAGGCAATTTAAACTGATTTAACAGGTCTTTTCCTGTTTTGATAGGTTCATTAGCATCTCCCTCATCATTAGAGTCACTATCCTCATGATCATCCTCTGATCCCTCACCAGTCTCATCATTGGCCATTTATTCCAAAAATTCATAGGGATTATCAATGTTCCTAATAGCCTTTCCTCCTTTCTTCCTGCCATAGACTGTCCCGATATCTCGATCGAAGTTGTCTCCATCCTCGTAGCCGCCATTCTAATCATTTATTCTCTTGTATTTGAGTCTTTCCTTATGCTGCTCGTAGCTCTCTTTAATATAGTCATTTTCTCTCTGCTCCACATCCTTGTCTTTGTCGTATTTAGCCAGTGTTTTCAACAGTAATTCTTCGTGATTGACTTTGGCTAGACGTTTGTTCATTTGCTTCACTTCCTCAAGGGCGTCAAGCACGTCCATTTCTCTCTTCGAATCGTAAGTACGATTCTCCAAGTTTTTCATGGCGTCGTCATCCTCAAGCTATCTCTTAGCTTTCAACACATTTTCTGCGTGCTAAATATCTCTCCAGGGCTCATAGTTTCTAGTGGCTCCATGCTCTGCCACGTAATCATGATTTTTGGGATCAGTTTTCATAGTGACTTCAGCATAGCACCTACTGCATTTGAAGTAAAACCTGAATATTTTAATGCCGAGATAGTCTTCGTCGTTGCAAGTCTCCTTGCGCATGTTAAACTTAGTGCCTATGTACAGGAAATTTCCACAGGTGTTGCACCTTACACTCATCGGCAGCATCATACGTACATTCAAATGCCAAATACTTTAAATTAATGTTAAGAATACCTTACAAGATTTAATCAATGCTTGTGAAATCAATCATGATTTAGTGAAGCTTATATTTTTACACATAATCTTAAATCCTGAAACTAAACACACATTAATTCACATTAAAAAAATGATTCTTAAAACAAATGTTTATAAATAATAGTTAGGTTTTGATTGTCTTGCTTATCCTTAGCTCTCTTGATTTTAGCAAGTTTACTGGGATCGAAGTCTGGTGGGTAGTACTTGTTCAATACTTTACGTTCTGACATTTATCAACTTATTAATTTTATAATAATATCAATTATTTATATTTATTCCAATATACTCCTTTATTTTTCAAATTCATTCATAAAAAACTTTAGAACTTACAGAATATTCATCTCTTATTGTATTTTGATATAACATATGATACTTTTATATAATTTTAAGTATAAAAAATAGAGTAAAATGTGAGAATATTGAAATTCAGCTTCACACATTTAAATGAGTAATGCATATAATTATTATTATAATAGTTTGATTATATGGAAGGATCATCACAATTATCATTCAGAATTGAAATTAAATTGTCAACTTTGCATGCGTTTATCCCCAACCCCTGCGAACTCTTTATTATTCTTAAAGATGGTAAGTTAAACATAGAGATCTGTCACAATTATATAAGAAAAGAAGGATTTGTTCTTGTAATATCGTAGATATGCTGACATAATTGTCATTTACTAATAAAAATGAAGGAAATATTTGAATATTAATGTAGAGGACACAAGGTTAGATGGAAATGTAAATTTATAAATATTTTTTAATATTAGTTTATTTTTATACGGTAAATATTATTTAATAAAAAATTTCAACTTATTTTTATGGTAGATGTATAATAAAATTAATAAATTTCATATTTCCAAATTTATAATTTATACACAAGGTTAATGCAGACGCAAAACAGAATTAAAATCATACAAATATAATCAATATTTTTATTTCATACTTAAGAATTATTGTTGATCAAGTAAATTAAAAAAAAGTGGCAATAAATCACACTTATTAATACGTGTGCAACTTCAGAACACTTTCTTATCAATCATTTGAACAACGATATGTAAGTAGAATCATATACTATGCAAATTCAAAGAATAATTAGCATTTTTTGATAAAATAAAAGTAAATCCCAATATTTTTCAAATATTAACTCCTTTCTTTCCATTTCTTAATTATAATTTAATCTGATGTCAACTTGTTCTTATTAAGAATATCTGATTCCTTGTTTTGACAAAAATATCATAAATTACTTATTAGAAATCTGATAATAAATACTTAATCTTTTTTTTATAGTTAGCTTTTACTTTCCAAGTCAATTAACAAGAAGCTAATAGTTAAGGTTAGAATATTAAGCCATTATCTAATCATAATAGATTTGATATATTGAAAAGATTTCTATAAAATTATAATGTAAAATTTATGGCAAACCATTTGGAATAAACAGACTGGAGATGTCTCAGTTTTTGCTAAATGGAGCGATGGGCTAGCCTCATTCAGTAAACTTGAAAATCTTGAAGTGCCCCTTTGATGTCGATGCCTTTCTCGCTTTGCAAGTGACTGTTCTTGAATAGGTCCACTTGAACATGATTATACAATTTGAATAATTGATAAGAAATTGATTTACAATAATTCCTTATAAAAAATAAACAATCATCAATTAATGATTGAGAGGTAGAGCGACAACACATCATATATGAGTGAGACATCATCAAGAGTCAGTTAGATGAGTGATCTAAGAGGAAGTATTGGGGGATTACGAGAAAGTATTTTATATTTTTATTGGTTTTTTACATTAGATTTATCAAAAATTTGAAAGTATTCAATCTAATAATGGGAGAAGTGAGTTCAGCTAGTAAGATAGCCAAAATTAATTGTATATTTTTCTATAAAACATATGTATAATTTGAATAATGATTGTTTGAATGACCAGCAAAAAAAAGTGTTGGCTCAGTCTAGAAGCGAAAAAAACATTGGGGACATAAAATTTAACAAAGCTAATGTCAGGATATCCAATAATCAAAAAGGCTCGCCAGATTAAAATTACCAAAAGTCTACTAGCCTATTTATTATTATTTATATTGTTTTTTAATTAATAAACAATTAACTATATTTTTATATATTATATATAATAAATGCCAACCAACTTAGATGATAAGAGTCTCGTAGAAGGGCTAAGCTAGAATGTAAAATGAGATGCCTTAGAAGAAAATTGTAAAGTAATGTTGCAATATAAATTAAATCATGAAAATTAATTAAAATTGAGAGCTTGATAAAATCATTGAATACGAACAACACAGGCAATGGAAGCAGCAGTGGAAATGAAGAGTAAAAAATAGATAAAGACCAGGAAATCCGAATGATGCACGACCAAGTTTGTAAGTTCATATTGCATTTGTTATAACGATATGTTTAGAATATTTACAGAAGCAAGTATACATGTTGAAGTCAGAGAATGAAGAGCTCCGTGGCATAAAACAAAACTAAGACTTGCTTATATCACATTTAAAGCAATAAAATTAGCAATATCAATCCTCAAGCAAACCAGAAGATATAGAGACACAGCAATTAAGAAATTAGGTCAAGGATATAACTGAGAAGTATCAGCATTTACTGCATGTGCTCAGGGAGTAAAATCAAAGTTTAGGCAATAATCGAAATGTCAATGCTAATGGTGTACAGAGAACAGTCAGTCTAAAGTAAAATATATATCAATAGTCTGTAAATACAACTGGAGAAGATGAAGAAGATGAAATTGGAGTTATTTCATAGTAATTCACAGCGCCTACCAACTAGTTCCCCACTATTAATATATAAGATGAGAATGATACATTCCAGGATAAGCTCTTCCCAGGTCAAAATGGTAAAATTTCTAATTAGAGAGGAAATCAAAATGGGAAGGTAGTTCACGATCCATTTTCAATGATGAAATTTAAATCTATGCAGTATCAAACTTCATTCATTAATGACTTAAATCCATCAATCGGCAATTTACAAGCCCACTAAATTTAGAACTATCAATACAGCCACAATATAAACTTCAACAACCCCTCTCACTAAAATTCCTTCAATAATCCAGGAGGATCTCCTCAAAGCACCAACCAAAACACCTTCGACTCACGAGAGGAATTTAAGTCTATGCCCTTTGACTTCACAATCAAAGATAAGTACAACTATGTGAAGAATAAACTGTCTATGGTTCTTATAGATAAAAACTAAATAGAGTAGCAACTTATCAATGCCAAAATGCACTGGGCCACATTGGATTTAGAAAGAGATAATCTATAGATCAAACTCAAGCAGATGAACGAGAGATGTGATAACATGGCTTCTTAAGTGCAAAATCTGCAATGTGAGCTGACTACGGTGAGAAACGGAAGTGTCTTGGGCAGTGAAACAGGTACTTAAGAATTTGAAAGATATAATACAATGCAGTACAACAACAACCATCCAAACAGCGGAGTGAATTAAGTTACAAGAAACAGCACAGCCAGCATCACAAATAAAAATGAACCAATTATTAAGAAAACTAATAAAGCAGCCACTAAAATCAAGAATCTGTTTAAAATGAATAAGAAAAGTAAGAATATAGATTAGCATCAAGACCGTTGAGTGTTCTATTCAAATTTTGGATTGAAATTAATTTAGAAAAAATTACTTTCATTTTACAGCGAATGATTAAATAATTAAATAATTGTTGTGTATAATATATATACTTGATATAATTTATAGTTAAATTATACTTGAGGAATAGTATATGTGAATATATGGTTCAAAATAATATTGATAAGAGTTTTTAACAATAAATCATTCAGTTTTTATAATCATGCACTAAAAACAACATGAAAATAAATCAACCTATTAAAACTTATAATAATAATAATACATATTTAAATTCTAATTGGATAAATAATAGAAAAATAAAATATATATCTAAATGTATAAAATATGAAAATATGAAAATCAAAATAGTCTAGAATAAAAATAAAATTTAAATACGACCAAAGTCAAAAAATATTATTTAGACTTAGCTCGTTAATTTAATTTATTTATAAAAATATAATTATAAAATTCTATGTTCTTAAATTTTAATAATCTTCCATCTAAAATATTCGAATTTTCTCTAATTGAAAAGCAAGCGGCAAAATCAAGTAATAATAGAGAAATGTGCACAATATTCAAATTTTCTTTTTAAAAAGTTAATGTTTTATAAGGTTTAAATAGTTTCTCTATTTTACTTTAATGTTGAATTTATATATTAGTGATTGAAACACTGTTTATAAGTTTTTATTATGTTTATTTTAATCTGACTTAGAATGGTATTTTATCGAAACTCAAAGTATTTTTGGAAAATTTAAGTTTAAATAAGTTAAAAAATAGTATCAAGTACAAGATTACATCAAGAGAATTTAGTGTCTGTTTTTTGTTCAATTCAATCTTGATAATTGCCAGTGTATATTCCACCCAAATTACTTGCGAAACCAGCTGGCTGGACTCCACTTTAATTGCTGTCCATCACCCAATCAGCTTCGTGCATTACATTCTAGGCATCATTGATCTTTATTTTAAATTTCGCCTATAAATATAATAAATTGTTTTTTAAGTGCTAAAAAAAGAAATTTGCTTAAAGCATTGATATAATAAGTATAGAGTAATATTGAAGTTACATTGGAGTATAATTTTTATCAAAATTCAATTATGAAATTTATTTAATTGCTTAAGTTTAGTCAATAATAGAGGCTAATATCTTGGTCTCACCAAAATATTTTTCTATAAAAATTATATACTTATTATTCTATCCCAATAAATTAGATAATTTTGTTATATCTAATTATTTTAATTATGCTTTATTCATAATTTTTTATTTTTATTATAATAATTAAAATCTTCTACATCATATGTTGCTTCTCTTGCTTTCTAAAAGAATTTAAAGGCATTTTAATTATATAATATTTTATATATATATATATTATGAATTAAACTTTCTCTTCTCTTTTTGATACCTAATTTTTTCATGTCTGATTTGAATGGGATCAATATGCTCTCCCATGTATTTAGCTATCTTCTTATTGCCCAACTGTGAATCTTTGAACAATTCCACAGCCTCATAAAACTTTTTCTAATCGTTTTCAGACCACTTCTTGACAAATCTCTTCTACTATTGTCTTAATGGAGACTCATTATTCCCCTCTATACCATTATTTGATTCTTTTGGCAATAGGAGATTCCATATTTACATTTTCTTAAGAGTTTATATCGTTTTCTTCCTCATCGTCTTCTCTGTGCAGATCTTCTTGCTGTTTTTTGTATGTCTGGAGCACTTAATTAACCTACTCCAAAGTCCATGGTGTACCCTGTATGTTCAATTTTTGCTTAATCTCATCCTAACTTAAATGAGAATTGTTTAATAGCTACATATTTTGTGAAGACTTTTTCATGCACTTTGTAATATACTTCAACCCTACTTTCCCCTTATTTTGTATCAATAAACGATTTTAAAAATGAAACAGATACCCGCTCACGATTGTTTTAATGTCTTCTGTATCCCTTGTGAACACAGTTTTCCTTAATTTATTTAAGCTCTTGGTCACTTCAAAAAGCGTATACTCTTCTCTGGGGCAAACTTAAGACCAGCCTAGTTGCGATACATATACATCTATCACCATCATAACGTTGCTTAAAATCACTCTATCTGAGAATTTAAATCTAAACAATTCCTTCAATAATAGATGAGTTTCCTGAAACTGTTCCTTCAACTAAACGATACTCTCTTCAACTTATTGCTGCTGCTTGATTTCTTCATTTTCTCCAGTTTAATCTCTTAGATATTCCATAAACTACTAAAAGGTTTCGTGCTTCACAAGCTTCTCATTGGCCTTATCCTTTATTCTCCTTATTTCAAGTTAGTTTTTTAGTTGTTTAGAATTTCTTTTGACTGCACTGGAGTTCATTGCACCATATTTTGAGATTGATTAATGGTGAGTAATTGCTGCTTGAGAGAGCGAAGTTGAAGGATAGTATTCATCAGGTTCGTCAAATCTCATGCTAAACATTGTTCTTTGTCTTAAGTTGTATATATAACATTCAACCAAAAAATTAAATGAGATTATTTTTTTAATAAATACTTAATTCATACTTGGTGTTTACTTCCCTAATCTTGGCTGAGTATTGATAATATTCAAAAAAACATTAAATTATAATAAAAATTTAAAATAAAACTACTTTGCCATAGTCATTATCATCATTCACAATTGAGCTGAGACTAGAACTCAGTTTTATTAAATACGCAAGCAATTTAATATATAAATTAGATAAATAATAAATAACTTATTTTATACTTACATTAGCTCTTAAGTCTTATTTTAAACAATTGGTTGCTTATGAATATTTAATTTATTTAAAATCACCTAATTATATAAATGCTTTTTAGCACTTAGAATAATCAGTATTTTAATATTTAACACTTTAAACGCAAAATGTAGATTAACAATAAATCAGGAGAATTTGACTGTGATTTGTGCCCACAACCTCATGACAGCTATCAAGCATTAAAAAAGCACAAGCAGAGGTACCATAAAGGGGAGTATGGAGCTTCTCTGATTAAGTTAGAAAGGGATTAGTTGCATCTCATAGTTCAATCATAGAGACAATAAATAGAAAACTTGGAAGAGCAATTAAGTTAATAAGATCTTAAGGTGAAATAAAAAATAACAGATTTACAAAAAGAAATCACCGCACTAAAGAATGAACTTGCAAAATTGGGCAAGAAAAAGTTTTCACAAGCTAAAGTTGAAGTTAGTACAAGTATGCAAAAAGACCCTTCAGAAATTACTTAAAACTATGCAGCATATAATATAGACCTCTTCAAGAAAGATGAAATGGACTACCTAAGTGCAGAACTATGTGAACAATATGCAGATATAGTAATTGCTGATTGCCCATTTTCGGATACAATGATCAACTTCAAATATAAAGTATTGGATGATAAAAAACTAATGACGCTTGAAATTGAAAAAGTATAGAAAAATGGCCTGCTTTATTTTTGGGTAACAAATAAAAAACTTGAATTCGGTCTAGAGTTTTTCAAAAAACATAAATACACTTACGTAGATATGATAGTTTGAGAAAAAGTTGATGACTTTGGAAACTTTGTAGGAGGACCAGGATATTATTTGGATCACTAATTTGAAATATGTTTGATAGGAAAAAAAGGAAAATTTCTCTTTGACAACATTCTTCATCTTTACCCAAACATAATTAAAGCAAAGAGAAGGGAGGCATCAAGAAAGCCAGATTAACTTTATCAAATTATCAAGTAAATGGCTCCTGGTGCGAGAATAGTTGAGTTTTTCGCAAGAACTCATAACATAACGGAAGGAATTATTTCACTTGGAAATCAAATTGACAGAGAAAAATTGAGAGATCTTGAATATGGATACATTGTTTGATAAATAATTTACTTAATTTTCTTAATTTTTAATAGTAAAATAAGCTTTAAAATTTGTAATTTATAATTATTTAAGTCTTTATGCCTGCTATTAATTTTTAAAAGTTTACCTATTAGTGAAATTAAGATTTTATTTTACAAACTTTTATTATAGATTAGGGATTAAACTATATTGAAATAGCTATTTTTTAATATTTTATAGTGAAATTAATATAGGTCATAAATAAATGTTGTTTATCAGTATCTTTATAAACCCATTTTTTTTTTGAATGTCCCCTGCATGTCCCCAGGGGACATTAGGTAGGGGTTTTGGGGTTTTGATGAATTTTTTTCAAAATTAAATGGGGTTTATCTCTATTCTTTATTTTATGATGCAATTGTCTAATTATTAAATTATTTCTGATATTTGGTTTCAGATACTTTAAAAAGTTAAGTACTTTAGAGATTTTGTCAAGGCATGCTGAAAGACTAAAGAAACTCAATCGTAATTTAAAGAAGATATCAAGGTCGCATATTTGTATATCAGCTAGTCTTTGTTTTCGATAGTCTTATCAATTTCGATTGATTTTTTTATAAAAGAAAAGAATTTCTCAACTGGAGCCATCTCAAAATGATAAGGCCCCAAGTAGTAAATGCTAAGTTGTAGCAATCTAAATTTCCTTTAGATATACTAGCTCTTGTGATAAGTCGCATTATCAAGTAAGAGTATAGTGCTCGCCCTCCAGTGTTGGTCTTATTAGTCCAGTATGCATATTAGTTCCAGTAGAAAATAATAGAAAGTCTTACTATTGTTATTTCCTTTAATTATTTGAAAGTACACGTCTCCTTTATTTGAAACTCCTGCAAGCACATTCACTTGATACAATCTTTGCGAGATGTCCGAATAATACTTAACCCCTTTTAGACTCCAGCTCTTCTTATGGTCATTTGTCAATTGAATGCTGCTTTCATCTATGTTAATAATAGTTTTAGCTAAGCTCGATTGATCTATAAAATCTTTAGCGGCGAAATGCCGAGCCACAATTGACAATTAGCAATTTGTCCTTTGATTAATTTTGTAAATCTTTTTATAGCTCATTTTTAATTACGACTTCATGAATTTTGCCAACTTAGTCTTGCTTATAACCAAGCCTAATTTTTATTTGAGTTTTTCACTGATTTCCTAAGTCGATTTTATTAAGACCCCTTCTTCTAGTTGATTTTAAATGAAAAATTTAATAGCTTGATAGTTTTGACTAACTTATCTTTGCTATTTGAACTATTTAAGGGTTAGCTTCTCAATCTTATAGTCTAGGGCATTATCTAATTAGGTTCGGGAAAGCTTAAACCTTCTCATAAGCGACTTTTTAGAGCATCTTTAGTTTTAATTTAAGTCGTTTAATTTTTAGATAATAAACTCTTGGCTATTTTTATCTGAAGTTTGCTAAATTAGTTTCAAGGTTGAATTTTATTTTAACTATTAATTCTCATCTATAAAACTATCTTTATTAGTACTTTGGTTATTATTTTAAGCATGAGCTTAGTAGAGAATTTCAAAATCCTAATAGGCTTGATTCTTAACTTCATCAAAGTTTATTTCATCACTCACTACATTATAATTGTACTATAGATGAGCTTAAAGAGCTTTCGAGAAATAATCCTTAAATTCTCATTACCCAATAGTACTCTTAAACGAGTCAAGACTTTTGACTTATTTAGCAACTTTACTAGGGTCACTAATAACACTGTTGTTTACAATTCCTGATATAGTTTCTAGTATTTAATTTTCTTTATCATTTAAATCATCTAGGGTTATAGTCTTCAACTCGAAATCTTCTTCAATAAACTTTTTAACAAATATTACCGATGTAGCTTTGCATTTCCAACTTTCGTCGCTTATGTTTTTACCCTGAGAGCTTGAGCTATTTGATTAATTTTCTTCCGATTCTTCTTAAGAGCTATCACTGCAATTTATTTCCAAAAATTTTCGAATGTCAGTTTATTTTAACTAGTGAGAATTTTTGAGTTTTTCCATTTTTATTTGAAATTTTTTTAGTTTATAAGGAAGTGATTATTCTATAAGGAATTGATTTTAGAAAATAATTATTTTTACTCCCTATTTATTAATGAAATTTAATTAACAAAATAAAGTGATAAATAATTGATATAGTACTATTAATTATTTTGCGAGAAAAAATCGCCTACAAAAATTAAACATATATGGAACAAAGACTTCAGGAGATTAACATTCACTAGTTAAGAGAGAAAATCGGAAGTAAAAAAGAACTATACGATTTTTTGACTTAAGAATGTGGGGCATACTTGCCAAAAGTAAACTGCACCAATGTCTATTTCTTTAGAAGTATAATTAATGGAAACAAAGAAGTAAAATTGAATGAATAACGACTTTATAGTATTTGAAAAGGTCAGATGTAATCGTTGCTGCTGTTCCTTAAATAGAGGGTTTAACGTCTGATGATTTTCTCGAGTATGCTTAAACTAAACCTTCACTTTTAAACTACTTACCTGATCAATGTGATTGGTTGCACTTGGATAAGAAATGGATAGTCGACATTTTATTGTCTTTGGATTAGGAGGGTATTAATGGCATGGTTTAGCAAGCAAAAATCAGGAAAAGATAAAAACTTGACTAATCTAACAACTTGATTGTGCACATGAAGCCTGAATTTGCTTCTGCCTTAAATAACTCTATAAGTTATAGCGGTAAGTATAAATACATCTAATTTTTGTGTTAGTATAAAAAGGGAGGTCGGCGTATCTAATGAAGTAGACAGCTAAACGAAGATAAAGGCCAAACTTGAATGAAGAGATGAAAGATGGAAACCAGGAACCCAGACAGAGCAAACAGAAATACCTTGAAAACAATGAAAGGATGAGACAAGAATTCCAAGGAATGCAAGAGCAAATTAATGATTTAATGAACTACAAGCAACTTGTCAACCAACTCTAGAATGACGGACTCTTAGATGACTAAGGCTGTCCCTAATTGTTGGGACCTATTCAATAGAATAATAATTGTTGAAAAAAAAAATTTTATCTCTAGGAGCTAGACATATTAATTTAACTAACAAAACTTTTTAATTTTATAAAGTAACCTATTTAACTTATAAACCAACTTTAATTTTATTGTCTATCTTTTTAAATAAAGCTTCTAACCTATTCCTATTTTCTTTTATCAGTTTTTTTGATTAGTTTGGAATTTATTTATTTATAAAATCCTAACCTATAAAACTTACAGTATATAAAAATCCCTAAAATAAAGTTTGACTATTTTACTTTTTATAAATACCATGGTGTTAGTAAAAGATAAATTTCTGATAAAATTTTTTCGAGCTTATTTTTATTCGAGAAATAGTTAAAACAGAGCAAGCCCATACTAATCAGTTCGTTATAGTAAACTAGGAATAGCTATTTGAAAGCAATTACTATTATTTTCTTAATAAATTGTCTGATTTTAAATTTTAGAATTGAGTAGAAAATAGTAGATTTTATGATAGTTTAGTAGATTTCATGAGACTTTAGGAGACTTTATGAGATTTTAGGAGATTTTAGTAGAGTTTTAAAATAACTTAATATCTGATAAATTAAATTGAGATTTTACTGTATTAAGAACTAAAAAATAAGGAAGCTAAATACTACTCCTGATTTTACTTAGTTAGCTTATTTATAGTAATTAAAAAAAGGTCATGATGTTTCGACTTTTAGCTTTCGTGTTACTAAGTTTAGATCTATAATGGGCTATATAAAGGGGGATATTTTTTTAAAAAATAACTTTCTCAATGAGTAAACAATCAGTGACAAAAAAGTAAAAAAGTAATAAGAAGTAAAAATAAATTGAAGAATCCTCTGAGGCTTCTCATTATACAGCAGATTTTTTTACTGAAGAGCAACAGAAGGAGTTAAAGATTGAGGAAACAAAAAATACAATTTTAGAGTACCTAAAAAAATAAAAGATAATAGGGAAAAAAACTTATAAAGATGTAAAAATAGAATTGCAAAAAAAGTTTGGAATAATCCCCATCAACACTCATAAAACTTGGCTGATTGCAAAGTTGAATAATAAAAAAAGCGATAGTAAATTTAATACACCTGGGAAAAACAACTTGCAAATAAAGTAAAGTGGAAATGAAGTTAAGAAGCCTATTTTAAATTAAAACCAAGAAAATTAATAGGCAAAAAGTGAAAAGAATTAAAGCTCTTCTGAATAAGAACAATAAAGTAACATACTAGCTTCATTTTAATATGAATCTTTGAGCTCCAATTAGAAACTAACAGAGAATGAGGATTCCCATACTTTCTCAGATGGGACTTACCTAAATTCAGATAGAGTCTAAGAAATAATTTCAGCAAATTACAAACAAATGACTGCCGATGCCATGAAAAACATGTACGATAGACTACTGGTTTAAGTACCTGAAGTCTTAGAAACACAAATATTTGAAAAACTTAGTTAGAAAATAGATTAAACTTTACAAAGAATTGAAGAATTAGATAAGAATGTCAAAGACTTGGATGTTAACTAAATTCTATAATTAATAAGAGAAGGAATAGAAGAAATTTAAGATGCCTTCAAATTGTTAATTGATGACATTAAGAAAGCTTCCCCTTCTATTGGAATTGCGTCACAAGAGTAGCTGGCAAATCATTCTAAACGTGCCCAAGAACTTAATTAAGTTTTAAACAAAAGAATCGATGAAATTCTAGCTATTCTCTAATAAAATTAGTAAAAACTTACCAAATCTGAAGAAACAACTCAAAAAAATTTGAAAGCTCAAGAAGCACTGAATAGCGAATAAACAAAAACAATAAAAATTCTTTCAGATAAAATTAACAAAGCTTAAGAAGAAATTTATAAAGTAATTAATGAAAGTATGGAAACTATTAATAACAATATTAAAATAGTTAACTCAAGAGTCACAGTTCTTGAGAAACAAGAAATTAAAAATTAAGGGAACAGTATTATTTAATAACAAGCTAAAACATCTCAATAAGCATAAAATTGTGATAAAACTTAGGCAGAACCTGGCTAAGTTATGTAACCTAGATTTGAATAAGATGTTTTACAAACGGTCTAAAGATTTAATTCTAGGAATGACCATGTTAGATTTATCATTATTGAGGGTAAGTAATTTTTATTCGATAAAGTCTCAAAAAAAATTTACTCAATGCATGAATAACTCATATTATGAAACAAACTATTGCTTTTTAACTTCATTAGTATTATATTATAACTTAATTACTTACTTTAATAATCATTGCCTTCATGGGCATCTTGGGGTTTTGGGGTTTTGGGTTATCAGAGTGATAATTAGCCATTATATCTTCTTTTGCTCCATTTTTCAAATTTTAATCTACTCCATTGCCTCCAAAGTCGTACATTTGAGTGAAATGATTCATAGAACTTTTAGTTAAGCTATTAGTTGGATTTGCTATCGTATTTCTACCAGTCTTTCTACCGCTTTAAAATAAAAAATAAAAACAAAACTTCTCGTCTAATTAGAGACTTAGTTGATTTCTAGCTCATCTTCATAGTACAAATCATGCCCACTAGTCGCTAATATGCTATATTTATTTCCCTAAGCGAACATCATTCTACTCCTCTTTTTGTTCTTTTTCTCTTTGAAGGCCAAAAACATGATGAAATTTTGAAGTAGGTATTTCTAAGATTCAGTGAGCTATAGTTGGCATCCCTGCTCAATTTACAGCATGTAAAATTAAAATAGGAAGGGTAGGAGTTTTATGTCTAAAGTCTGGCCTCTTCGATAGAAGTTTACAGAATGAATTTTATAAGTAGGCCTATTAATCATAACTTAGAAATAATGAATAAAGAAATAGTGTTTTTTTATTTACTAAGACTGTTAAAACAATAGCTACTTACTTTATGTTTAAAGCACGCTTTTGTAACACTTGCTAAACTAAAATTAAGTTAACAGATAAAAATTATCAAATTTATTATATAATTTACTTGATTTTCTCAGCTAAATCTTCACTTTTTTCCTCAAGTTAGGCACTACTCTCTATATCCTACTAGTCTGCCACAATGGTTCCATCTTACACGCCTTCTAATTCATTAAGCCCAATCAATTCTTCCTCAACTTCTTCAATAATTTTGACTTCCTCGGGGATTGCTATTTGGCTAAAATTCTTAGATCCCTTCTCCTCATTTCCCGCACTCACTGCTCTGCTATCTGATTTGGTCTCATTAGGATTGCTGCTAGCGTTGCCATTCACTTCAAGACCCTCGTTATTTGCTGAGTTACTAGCTATTAGGCTAGCTAAGTGTAAATGATGATTAATAATTTAAGTATTATGTCAAACAATCCATTTAGTTTTTTTTTTGGTAACAATTTTACAATGATTTGAATAGTTTTAATTTGCTTCGAATTTCAACTACTGTCTCAGGGGTGCTGTATCCTCTATGTACTTTTTATAGGAAGCTATGGCATTCTAGTTTTATTTCATAATCTTCTATTAGTTGACGTCCATAGGGGCGTTAGAGGGATTTCCAACGACTGCGGTGCTTATCAGCGTGTTTGAACCTTAATTTCCAATCCCAGTATAGCAAATATTATTTATTCAGAATACTATACGAATATACACACAACATTATATTTAGACCTCCTTAAAGAAGTCCATTCTGTCCTCCAGCTGGATTATTAGGTTGGTAAACTTATCCACTAGGGATTGGGGCACCCAAACTATCTCCAAACTAATCTCGCAATTTGTTTATGATTGCTTGGTGAACTTCTGAGGATTTTATCCAAAGATTTGGTTCCAATCTTATATATGACATCATAAAGTTTATGAACATCTCAAAGTTATAACTTAATTAGATTTAATTCCAAATTAAATGAAAATTTTTAAATTTCTATTCAATAAAAGTTCATATTGTTCCAATCCTAAAAAGCAAAGTGAGATTCAAATATTAGACTTACTTCCTTAGGTTTGACGGCTTGCTCAATTAAAAATGTTTGCAATTCATAAATTGCAACTGAAGCACGCTCATTAGGTGATAGCTCTGCCATGATTAGTTTGTAAAGATCTTTCAGGCATTGAGGGTTCAATGAGACTTAGTAATATGATATTCTTTTATATCATAATTAGGGATACCCCCCATGTGCCTGGAATCGGAAAAGACCCCCCCATGTGTCTGGAATCTTTTTGACTTTCGTTCACAGTTCTGGAATCATGAAAAGTTCTCTGTGAAGAAGAAATTTCGAAAACTCAATGACCACCGTACCATATAATTCAGCTACCCTAAATTACGATTAAAAAACGAAATTTAAAAAATAATGAAGGATTCATGGAGAAAAATCAGTTAGAAAATCATCATAAAATGCAATTTTATAACATAAACAACATAATTTTTCTCCATGAATCCTTCATTATTTTTTAAATTTCGTTTTTTAATCGTAATCTAGGGTAGCTGAATTATATGGTACGGTGGTCATTGAGTTTTGGAAATTTCTTCTTCACAGAGAACTTTTCATGATTCCAGAACTGTGAACGAAAGTCAAAAAAATTCCAGGAACATGGGGGGTTCTTTTCCGATTCCAGGCACATAGGGGGTATCCAAATTAGTAAAATCAATATGGATTATTGATAAAAGTCTTTAAGACTTTGTCTCCCTTCTTTTGCTTTGCTACTTTCATAATCTTGTTTTTCAAGTTAAAGTACAACTCTTCCCTCACGCTTTGAAGGTGTCAATGCTCCTAAGTGACCTAAGAATCGTCTATAGGCTAGGGTACGAAGCCCAGAAGGTCTTATTGATTTGCAAAAGTTGAGGCTGATGTAATAAAATCTCGCATTCAGTTTATCAATTTATTAATCACAGTACTTATATATTAATTGATTTAGAAAATTAGCATATATATAGATTATTCGGTATGCTTTATTTATAAGGATAGAGCTTCAATAATTAACATTTAAAACGAATATTGTGTTATATAAAAACAGCTATTTTATATTCTTATGTTTTATTGATTGATCAAGTATGATAAAAATGAGAATGAATTCAAATTGATACTTATTTATTGTTACAAATATTGATTGCTTTTCAATTCAAAAGTTATACAATTCTTTTTGATATAATTCCAGACTATTTTGTCCAATAACATATTATAATTATTTCAATCAGAAAATTCTGCACTCGTCGGAATCCTTATGCTTGTTTGCGTTTCCGCCCCCTCCTGATTAAGCAATTTAAGATTTTCTTAGTTTTTCCTGGCTTTCTCTATGCAGTTTCTACTATTCTTTGAGCTGTTCTTTTCTGATACGCTCGATGAAATTCTTCACATCATCTTTGATTTGTAGAAAGTTCTTCATGAATTCTCCCTTGCAGCCTAAATATATATTTATCAATGTTATATTCAAGGAATGAAATCAATAGGTCCATATAAAAGTCTGAAGCAACTAAATTGTAATTCTCTTTAATATATTCAATGAAATTCTCAACTTACGAATGCATCTAGAGTTTTAAAGAGTGTTTATCATATTACACTTGAAACATTGCCATTTCTGGTCTCTTGGAGAAAACATGCTAACGGACTTATTTAGCTTGGGCTATTCAACCAAATCGTCAGCTAAATTATGATTCAATTAGAATTTGAAATATATTAAATGGTTACTTACCAGGTTCAATTGATTGATTAACTTAATCGTCCTAGATTTTCAATCCTTCAATCTTTCGTCTCTCTTCTCCTAAATTAAGACTTCATTGAGTTAATCACAATCTATATTCTTGATTTCCTCTGAATGTGATTTATGATAACCAAATATATGCTGTTTTCTCTCTTCAAGAGTGTTGATATTACTGCTTTAAACTTAACTATTTTGATTGATTTACTCGTAATTCCTCATCATGCAAGAATTTAAACTGTTTCGCTAATTTTTCAAATTACTTCTCTCCAACACTTTATTTGCACTGCTGTTGTTACTACTCCCACCTTAACTCTGCCTGCTGTCATTAACTTATTCAAAGCGAAGATTGTTGCCAAGACTTCTTCTTTCAAGTTATTGCTAGTGAATTTATAAATGTTGGTTGAGAAAATTGTTCTCAATTTCTCTTGAGCCTCCAGAATCTCTTTATTATTCATTCTTTCTAATGTCGTCTCCAAAGTTAGTTGGTTTATTGACAAATAAATATCAGTAGCTTAATATTTGATTTAACAATTTTAAGGTTAGCCGATAAAGTATACAATTTATTTCTTTAAAAAACAATCAATTTTTACCCTTATAAAAAAGAAAAATAAAAATAGGTTTTTTACAATTAGTTAAAAAAGAGATTTTCTTTTTATATTTATCAATTTTTTATTCTGTCAGGATAGAACTAAATGATTGTTTATTAATTAATTAACTAACAAACTAAATAATAACACGCAAAATAATGATAATTAATCAAGCCTTACAATTTACTATAAAAGCAGTATTCATATATTGTCAATCTTTATGATTTGGTCATTAAAATTAAATTTAAAAGTTATAAATTTTAGTAACTAAGATAGTTTCTTCCAAAATCTTCTTAAGGTTAATTAACACTTTTCCTCTAATAACTATAAATGTGCAAAGAAGTTGCTTTGCTAGAAGTATTGGGCATTTTAGTTCGAATTCTTATTGCTCTTTTCCTGATCTGATAATTTCAGATAATGCCCGTCGAAAACTTTCAAAAATTAAAGCCAGTGGTTAGAATTAACATGCTCTTTAAATTGCGTTTTATTAGGGAATACATGCCCACAAATGTTGCATTCGTGCTCTCTTTATTCACATATTAAAACATGCTGCTTCATCTCAATCAGAAGTCCTTCATAATTGCAATTAGATAAACTTAAAAGTCAATAAATCTTAATGAATTAAGTTTAATTTTTACTATGAAGAGCACTTGATTTGTATTTAATTGATTAATCTTCTCGCAAGTTTATTCTCACTAAATCCAAAACTAATCTTATTCTCATCGTTCTGATCAACATCAAATTATATTCTTTGTTACAAATCATAAGTTGTTAGCTTGCAGTTGCAAATTTAGCACTACTCTACTTTATGTGTGCATTATTCACAGTAAATCAAAGCACATTGACAATTAGATTCCATAGCATTTTAGGCATAGAAATTGCAAAATGCGCATTTCAAAGAATCTTCCATGTAACAAACTGAAGTTAAAATGTATAATCTTTAATTAAAAACTTAAGCTTTGATTGTTATGAGATTAATAATATTTTAAATGTCTATTTCTTTTATCAATGATTACAAAAAGAGAATATAAAAGGTTGATATAAAAGCATTAATAAATTACAGATTTCTCTGTATAAAGCTGCTTAATGACTCCATTAATTATTTCTCAATATCTCTACTACAGTGCATGCTGAAATCTCTCTTGACCGTCTTGAGTTAGTCTATTCTGACAAATATTTTAGAACATCGGTCCAAGGTTTTGATCAACTGATGATGCTTACAAAAATTGAGCAAATTTGTCATAATCATCTGGCTTTAAATACTTTTACTGCAAGATTTCGCTCAAGATTAGAATTACGATTTCAAATCTTTCGTATTGAGAACCAAATACGAATTGAGGAACCTGAATCACCAATTATTAAATCAAAATTTAGAGAATTAATTTACACTTTTTTTTGAATGATCAAGTCAGCTAAGATTCCATTTTATGTTTTACTTTCCTCCAAATCTTGTTTCAAGGGCAAAAGCCCGATCCAATTAGGGATCATGGTTGCCTGATCTACTGCTTGGGATTAGTAACATATAATTTTTCCTAATGCACCTATAGCGTTATCTTTTGCAAAGTTGAATTACTTAACTTTGTCATTTTTCTGCGATACATCTCTGCTCATTTAATATTCGATTGCAACCTTCAAGCCTTATAGAGCTTCATTAACGAATGGGGTGAAAGCCTCTCCATTTTTGAATGCCATCATGCCAACTCCATAAGTAGCTGCTTGTCTCAGAGAGGCATGGGGAGATTAAGTATATTTCATAAGCTCTTGGGCAACAGTTGGATAGTTACTACCAAGCATTTAAGAACCTAAGTGTTCTACCATATCATCAAGTAGATAAAGTGCAAGTTTGTTTTTGAATTTTTCATTTGAGCTTAGTGCCTCTGGTATAATCTAGTTATAAAGCATATTGAAAAGGTTTCCGCAAAATTGGTTATGATACTTTAATAACATGCCAATGAGCTCTACAAAGGACATTTAGAGCTCTTGTTCATTTTTATTTTCTTCCTTTATGACCTCTAAATCTTCTTCATCTTGATCAAAATCATCCAATTTTGCTTTGCTATTATTATCTTTTATTCTCTCATTTGATTTTATATATTAATCTACTATAAGGTTGCTTAGCATGTCAACTGCTTCTTAATCTAAAAATTATTGCTCAACTTCAGCTAAAAAGAATTTATATAAAACTAAGATGATAATTTATAGCACAAGTTTAAGATATCTTTCATTGCATAAACTTGACAATTCATAGTATATGTGTCATTCTCTAAAACGATAACCTTTCCTAAATTTTCAAGAGACTGTCTTGAAACATTTACTAATAACAATAAGTCCTAAGAGCCCTCTTTAATACAATTAATCAGTCCAGGAAGAGCATTAGCCACAGATTATCTAATACCATTATTTGCTTCATAGCATACTAAGCTGAAAAATATTTAAGCTGTGGGTTCTGCCCAAGGGAAATATTTTGGCCCGAGTTCTTCAATAAATGTGCTCAATGTTTGGATTGCTTCATTCTTCTCCTCAGTTTCGTCAGTATGGACATCGTGCTATTGTTTCTTATCTAAAGCGGCATCCGCATTTACTTCTGAAAGTACATCTATCAAGCTTCCTTTTTGATTCGATCCCTAAATGCTCATTTCAGGATTATGCTCTGCCATACTAAACAGGGAAGGCAGGATTAACTCTAGGTAAGGAATGAATTCTTCATACATTTACGAGCACAGTCTTTTCCAAGCAGTTATCAAGTAATTTCTCTATGGATCTCTTGAATCTAATTACTTTGTTTAGATTTCTAGCATAGCATGAATTAAACTTTAAGAATGTGGTCTAAATTTATCCATGCTTACAGAGCTTGCAATTATTGAGAGAGCTTCTATAAGCTGTCCTTTGAATTATTTGTATATAGGTTCATTATACTGTCCAAGATAAATTGATAAAAATTCCATAGTTTAATCAAAATATGGCTCAAATTCATCCTAAGTAGCTTCCGCTAAAGATGATAGAGCGGTTACCGCATTTTCTTTAATGACCGATATCCCATTTTGAATTAAACTGCACAATTTTTCAACTAAAGGATTTAAATAACCAACTGCAACTTCATGCTTTATACCTTCTAAGAAATTATTTAGACAAGCGCATGCATGAGATTAAACTCTGGGAATAGGATCATCAAGGCATTAAAGTAGTGCTGGCATTACTTATTCATGAAAACGATCCTAAAATTCTTCTTTCATATCCTCAGACAATGTAAATAGTTAATATTATAATTATTTGGATTTATTTAATGGGTTTATCTGACCAATGCAATGAAGAGCAGCAAATCTAATTCTTGGATTAGGATGTTATAAATGCTAAAGTACGGTTGCCATCATTTATGCGATACTTGAGACATTTTGAATATATTCACCTATTTATGATAGCGCCATTAAACCAGCATTTTTATATCTCCAGTCTTCATCATTAGCCAGGGTATTTTGTACAAGCTAACTTAATAAGGGCAGCATTATTTCCTCTCCAACACTTGAGACTAATCTATCAACGCAAACCTTTCCGAAAGCTACAGAATCCTCATCTTCTTCGTCTTCCTCAAGTCTGAAACCTTCCTTTGGCTTGAGCCATTTTGAGTCTATTTCTTCATCTATATCAATCATAAGCTTGAAAATCATATCTAAAATATTCTTAAGTGTTGTCTAATCATTCTTTAATGTCTTTGGAGATCTTTCTTGGAGACTAACAAAGAATTCAATAGGTTAATGCCTGATTATTGGATTTGTATAGTATTCTTTAAAACAATTGGTGAGAAAAGATTGAATAGATCTTTGAAATTTTGGCTGAAAAATTTAGGTTCAATTTCTGCTAGTTCGTTGAACTCAACCAAAGCATCTTATAAAACTGTCTCATCATCCATTTATAGAGCTTTTACTGCTACATTTGCCATTAAAGGGAGCAACTAAATGAATTGCAAAGAGTCTTTTCTTTCAGCAATTTGCAAAAAGTTTGATA
>ARYC01019449.1:0-15423 GCA_000711775.1 Oxytricha trifallax | reverse complement strand
GTTGAGATTTAAACTTATATTGTTTTAATGAAATTTGAGGCGACGAATGCTTAAAATCCTTTTTTCTTGAATCTTTTTTCTCTTTTTCATTTATTCGACACGACATGACAAGCAATTAAACTTTTTAACTCAGTTATTGAGAGAACCTCAATAATTCTACTTTATTCCAATAGTTAAAGGAGTAGGCACGAAAGTTCAATTAAAAATTCTTTTGCAATTCAAACGGTTTAATTGAATGCAGACGATACTTCTATTAAAAACTAAAAAACTTAGTGATTTGCTTTCTTTGTTAGGTATACTGAGCACGTATTGGAATAAGGAGAAGGGTCGAAGATATTACATGAGTGTAATATACATTTAAGGCAAATATAAGTTGAGATAATAGAAACGATTTATATCTGCATGTCTTTGTTTTCTCTATTTGTGTATTAAACAGCTCTCTTAAGCTTTCATAAAAATCGAAGCCAAATTAATCAATTGTTTTTTAATGATAAGGAACAAAATTGTAAGAGATATTTCTACACGAGAGATTTTATTTTTTTGTTTGATATTTTCAGGATTCAGAATTGTATGTCTAAACTTTCGCAAAAGAGCTTTGTAATTTGTACTTAAATTAGCACTGATATTCTGACATTTATAAATAATTGTTGAAGCAAACTCAAAAAGCTCAGCATTTTATAGATTAGCCACATTTCCATTTTTGCCATAGATATAAAGTATCGGTCGGGCTTTTGGAGCTTTGAAATAACTCAAGTACTTATCTTTATAAAAGGGAGTATGGAACTGCTCTTATCCAAGATATTTTTTGTGAATACCTCAAATTTAATAAAGTTTGGTCTCTTCTTTGCAAGCAAGAGTCTTCAGGATATATTTAAAATACGATAATCTAAAGTAAACACATCAGCAATAGGTTCTTTTCACATTGATACTTGATTGCTTGGTTAAAAGATATAAAAATTTGATTGCTTTTTGGAAAATCATATACTGTACCGGGCCATGTCATCTTTGAAAAGCTCTTTTCTTAGACGATTTCTGGGAATTCATAGAATTAAAATTGATGGTATTATTTACTTTAAGCACATCAGCGATGATCGCTAGTTAACTTTAAACATGATTCATAGATAAAAATATATTTAAAGAATTCCTAGGAACTTTTGCAATTCAACATTATATCACTTCTTTCAAAAAATGCTTATTTAGATATTACCTTGAAATTCAAAGTTAGACAACGTAGCCACTCATATTATACACTATATTTATCAAAACATGTAATAAGACTTTGAAAGAGTTTCAAAGCATTTTACAGAAGTGCTGATTTGAAATTGCAAATTGCCTATTTCTCTATTATTTTTCTTAAAGTTTCCCTTTAACTCAATAAATTAGAGGTCATTTGGTGATATTTTTGTCACAATCTATTAGCTCAAATTTCACACTAATTTCAATCGCAACTTGAAGTTTATAACTTGTTATGATACCTTATGCTAGAATTGTCAAAATATAAAGTTTTATAATAAGACAAAGCAGATCAAATGCTTAATATTCTTTCTTCGTCGAGAAAACAAACTTTTTAATGATATTCTAATCGTCTGTTACAAACGCATTATAAGTAGCAAATCTTGTAAAATTTGATATGACTTTTGTTTAAGGTTCGACTTTGACTTAATATTTTGAAGCTTTGAACATGTTTTGGCTAAATTCAATTTTCAGTACTCAATCAAAATTAAGTTTTCAACAAAGTTTTATAATTGCATTTTCATATCTGCCGACGAGAACCATGTCATTTCTTTGAAAGTTGAGATTTAAACTTATATTGTTTTAATGAAATTTGAGGCGACGAATGCTTAAAATCCTTTTTTCTTGAATCTTTTTTCTCTTTTTCATTTATTCGACACGACTTGACAAGCAATTAAACTTTTTAACTCAGTTATTGAGAGAACCTCAATACTTCTACTTTATTCCAATAGTTAAAGGAGTAGGCACGAAAGTTCAATTAAAAATTCTTTTGCAATTCAAACGGTTTAATTGAATGCAGACGATACTTCTATTAAAAACTAAAAAACTTAGTGATTTGCTTTCTTTGTTAGGTATACTGAGCACGTATTGGAATAAGGAGAAGGGTCGAAGATATATTACATGAGTGTAATATACATTTAAGGCAAATATAAGTTGAGATAATAGAAACGATTTATATCTGCATGTCTTTGTTTTCTCTATTTGTGTATTAAACAGCTCTCTTAGGCATTCATAAAAATCGAAAGCAAAATTAATCAATTGTTTTTTTAATGATAAGGAACAAAATTGTAAGAGATATTTCTACACGAGAGATGCTTACTTTTTTGTTTGATATTTTCAGGATCCAGAATTGTATGTCTAAACTTCTCGCAAGAGCTTTGTAATTTGTACTTAAATTAGCACTGATATTCTGACATTTATAAATAATTGTTGAAGCAAACTCAAAAAGCTCAGCATTTTATAGATTAGCCACATTTCCATTTTTGCCATAGATATAAAGTATCGGTCGGGCTTTTGGAGCTTTGAAATAACTCAAGTACTTATCTTTATAAAAGGGAGTATGGAACTGCTCTTATCCAAGATATTTTTTGTGAATACCTCAAATTTAATAAAGTTTGGTTTCTTCTTTGCAAGCAAGAGTCTTCAGGATATATTTAAAATACGATAATCTAAAGTAAACACATCAGCAATAGGTTCTTTTCACATTGATACTTGATTGCTTGGTTAAAAGATATAAAAATTTGATTGCTTTTTGGAAAATCATATACGTACCGGGCCATGTCATCTTTGAAAAGCTCTTTTCTTAGACGATTTCTGGGAATTCATAGAATTAAAATTGATGGTATTATTTACTTTAAGCACATCAGCGATGACTCCAGCCTAGTTAACTTTAAACATGATTCATAGATAAAAATATATTTAAAGAATTCCTAGGAACTTTTGCAATTCAACATTATATCACTTCTTTCAAAAAATGCTTATTTAGATATTACCTTGAAATTCAAAGTTAGACAACGTAGCCACTCATATTATACACTATATTTATCAAAACATGTAATTAAGACTTTGAAAAGTTTCAAAGCATTTTACAGAAGTGCTGATTTGAAATTGCAAATTGCCTATTTCTCTATTATTTTTCTTAAAGTTTCCCTTTAACTCAATAAATTAGAGGTCATTTGGTGATATTTTTGTCACAATCGATTAGCTCAAATTTCACACTTATTTCAATCGCAACTTGAAGTTTATAACTTGTTATGATACCTTATGCTGAATTGTCAAAATATAAAGTTTTATAATAAGACAAAGCAGATCAAATGCTTAATATTCTTTCTTCGTCGAGAAAACAAACTTCTTAATGATATTCTAATGGTCTGTTACAAACGCATTTATAAGTAGCAAATCTTGTAAAATTTGATATGACTTTTGTTTAAGGTTCGACTTTGACTTAATATTTTGAAGCTTTGAACATGTTTCGGCTAAATTCAATTTTCAGGACTCAATCAAAATTAAGTTCTCAACAAAGTTTTATAATTGTTTTTCATATCTGCCGACGTGAACCACGTCATTTCTTGAAAGTTGAGATTTAAACTTATATTGTTTTAATGAAATTTGAGGCGACGAATGCTTAAAATCCTTTTTTCTTGAATCTTTTTTCTCTTTTTCATTTATTCGACACGACATGACAAGCAATTAAACTTATTAACTCAGTTATTGAGAGAACCTCAATACCTCTACTTTATTCCAATAGTTAAAGGAGTAGGCACGAAAGTTCAATTAAAATTTTTTTTGCAATTCAAACGGTTTAATTGAATGCAGACGATACTTCTATTAAATACTAAAAAACTTAGTAATTTGCTTTATTAGGTATACTGAGCACGTATTGGAATAAGGAGGAGAAGGGTCGAAGATATATTACATGAGTGTAATATACATTTAAGGCAAATATAAGTTGAGATAATAGAAACGATTTATATCTGCATGTCTTTGTTTTCTCTATTTGTGTATTAAACAGCTCTATTAAGCATTCATAAAAATCGAAAGCAAAATTAATCAATTGTTTTTTTAATGATAAGGAACAAAATTGTAAGAGATATTTCTACACGAGAGATGCTTACTTTTTTGTTTGATATTTTCAGGATCCAGAATTGTATGTCTAAACTTCTCGCAAAAGAGCTTTGTAATTTGTACTTAAATTAGCACTGATATTCTGACATTTATAAATAATTGTTGAAGCAAACTCAAAAAGCTCAGCATTTTATAGATTAGCCACATTTCCATTTTTGCCATAGATATAAAGTATCGGTCGGGCTTTTGGAGCTTTGAAATAACTCAAGTACTTATCTTTATAAAAGGGAGTATGGAACTGCTCTTATCCAAGATATTTTTTGTGAATACCTCAAATTTAATAAAGTTTGGTTTCTTCTTTGCAAGCAAGAGTCTTCAGGATATATTTAAAATACGATAATCTAAAGTAAACACATCAGCAATAGGTTCTTTTCACATTGATACTTGATTGCTTGGTTAAAAGATATAAAAATTTGATTGCTTTTTGGAAAATCATATACGTACCGGGCCATGTCATCTTTGAAAAGCTCTTTTCTTAGACGATTTCTGGGAATTCATAGAATTAAAATTGATGGTATTATTTACTTTAAGCACATCAGCGATGTCCAGCCTAGTTAACTTTAAACTTGATCATAGATAAAAATATATTTAAAGAATTCCTAGGAACTTTTGCAATTCAACATTATATCACTTCTTTCAAAAAATGCTTATTTAGATATTACCTTGAAATTCAAAGTTAGACAACGTAGCCACTCATATTATACACTATATTTATCAAAACATGTAATTAAGACTTTGAAAGAGTTTCAAAGCATTTTACAGAAGTGCTGATTTGAAATTGCAAATTGCCTATTTCTCCATTATTTTTCTTAAAGTTTCACTTTAACTCAATAAATTAGAGGTCATTTGGTGATATTTTTGTCACAATCTATTAGCTCAAATTTCACACTAATTTCAATCGCAACATGAAGTTTATAACTTGTTATGATACCTTATGCTAGAATTGTCAAAATAAAAAGTTTTATAATAAGACAAAGCAGATCAAATGCTTAATATTCTTTCCTCGTAAAAGAAAACAAACTTCTTAATGATATTCTAATGGTCTATTACAAACGCATTTATAAGTAGCAAATCTTGTAAAATTTGATATGACTTTTGTTTAAGGTTCGACTTTGACTTAATATTTTGAAGCTTTGAACATGTTTCGGCAAAATTCAATTTTCATGACTCAATCAAAATTAAGTTCTCAACAAAGTTTTATAATTGCATTTTCATATCTGCCGACGAGAACCACGTCATTCCTTTGAAAGTTGAGATTTAAACTTATATTGTTTTAATGAAATTTGAGGCGACGAATGCTTAAAATCCTTTTTTCTTGAATCTTTTATCTCTTTTTCATTTATTCGACACGACTTGACAAGCAATTAAACTTTTTAACTCAGTTATTGAGAGAACCTCAATACCTCTACTTTATTCCAATAGTTAAAGGAGTAGGCACGAAAGTTCAATTAAAATTTTTTTTGCAATTCAAACGGTTTAATTGAATGCAGACGATACTTCTATTAAATACTAAAAAACTTAGTGATTTGCTTTGTTAGGTATACTGAGCACGTATTGGAATAAGGAGGAGAAGGGTCGAAGATATATTACATGAGTGTAATATACATTTAAGGCAAATATAAGTTGAGATAATAGAAACGATTTATATCTGCATGTCTTTGTTTTCTCTATTTGTGTATTAAACAGCTCTATTAAGCATTCATAAAAATCGAAAGCAAAATTAATCAATTGTTTTTTTAATGATAAGGAACAAAATTGTAAGAGATATTTCTACACGAGAGATGCTTACTTTTTTGTTTGATATTTTCAGGATCCAGAATTGTATGTCTAAACTTCTCGCAAAAGAGCTTGCAATTTGTACTTAAATTAGCACTGATATTCTGACATTTATAAATAATTGTTGAAGCAAACTCAAAAAGCTCAGCATTTTATAGATTAGCCACATTTCCATTTTTGCCATAGATATAAAGTATCGGTCGGGCTTTTGGAGCTTTGAAATAACTCAAGTACTTATCTTATAAAAGGGAGTATGCAACTGCTCTTATCCAAGATATTTTTTGTGAATACCTCAAATTTAATAAAGTTTGGTTTCTTCTTTGCAAGCAAGAGTCTTCAGGATATATTTAAAATACGATAATCTAAAGTAAACACATCAGCAAAAGGTTCTTTTCACATTGATACTTGATTGCTTGGTTAAAAGATATAAAAATTTGATTGCTTTTTGGAAAATCTATATACGTACCGGGCCATGTCATCTTTGAAAAGCTCATTTCTTAGACGATTTCTGGGAATTCATAGAATTAAAATTGATGGTAACATTTACTTTAAGCACATCAGCGATGTCCAGCCTAGTTAACTTTAAACATGATTCATAGATAAAAATATATTTAAAGAATTCCTAGGAACTTTTGCAATTCAACATTATATCACTTCTTTCAAAAAATGCTTATTTAGATATTACCTTGAAATTCAAAGTTAGACAACGTAGCCACTCATATTATACACTATATTTATCAAAACATGTAATTAAGACTTTGAAAGAGTTTCAAAGCATTTTACAGAAGTGCTGATTTGAAATTGCAAATTGCCATTTCTCTATTATTTTTCTTAAAGTTTCCCTTTAACTCAATAAATTAGAGGTCATTTGGTGATATTTTTGTCACAATCGATTAGCTCAAATTTCACACTTATTTCAATCGCAACTTGAAGTTTATAACTTGTTATGATACCTTATGCTGGAATTGTCAAAATATAAAGTTTTATAATAAGACAAAGCAGATCAAATGCTTAATATTCTTTCTTCGTCGAGAAAACAAACTTCTTAATGATATTCTAATGGTCTGTTACAAACGCATTTATAAGTAGCAAATCTTGTAAAATTGATATGACTTTTGTTTAAGGTTCGACTTTGACTTAATATTTTGAAGCTTTGAACATGTTTTGGCTAAATTCAATTTTCAGTACTCAATCAAAATTAAGTTTTCAACAAAGTTTTATAATTGCATTTTCATATCTGCCGACGAGAACCATGTCATTTCTTTGAAAGTTGAGATTTAAACTTATATTGTTTTAATGAAATTTGAGGCGACGAATGCTTAAAATCCTTTTTTCTTGAATCTTTTTTCTCTTTTTCATTTATTCGACACGACATGACAAGCAATTAAACTTTTTAACTCAGTTATTGAGAGAACCTCAATACTTCTACTTTATTCCAATAGTTAAAGGAGTAGGCACGAAAGTTCAATTAAAATTTTTTTTGCAATTCAAACGGTTTAATTGAATGCAGACGATACTTCTATTAAATACTAAAAAACTTAGTAATTTGCTTTATTAGGTATACTGAGCACGTATTGGAATAAGGAGGAGAAGGGTCGAAGATAATTACATGAGTGTAATATACATTTAAGGCAAATATAAGTTGAGATAATAGAAACGATTTATATCTGCATGTCTTTGTTTTCTCTATTTGTGTATTAAACAGCTCTATTAAGCATTCATAAAAATCGAAAGCAAAATTAATCAATTGTTTTTTTAATGATAAGGAACAAAATTGTAAGAGATATTTCTACACGAGAGATGCTTACTTTTTTGTTTGATATTTTCAAGATCCAGAATTGCATGTCTAAACTTCTCGCAAAAGAGCTTGCAATTTGTACATAAATTAGCACTGATATTCTGACATTTATAAATAATTGTTGAAGCAAACTCAAAAAGCTCAGCATTTTATAGATTAGCCACATTTCCATTTTTGCCATAGATATAAAGTATCGGTCGGGCTTTTGGAGCTTTGAAATAACTCAAGTACTTATCTTTATAAAAGGGAGTATGCAACTGCTCTTATCCAAGATATTTCTTGTGAATACCTCAAATTTAATAAAGTTTGGTTTCTTATTTGCAAGCAAGAGTCTTCAGGATATATTTAAAATACGATAATCTAAAGTAAACACATCAGCAATAGGTTCTTTTCACATTGATACTTGATTGTTTGGTTAAAAGATATAAAGATTTGATTGCTTTTTGGAAAATCTATATACGTACCGGGCCATGTCTTCTTTGAAAAGCTCATTTCTTAGACGATTTCTGGGAATTCATAGAATTAAAATTGATGGTAACATTTACTTTAAGCACATCAGCGATGTCCAGCCTAGTTAACTTTAAACATGATTCATAGATAAAAATATATTTAAAGAATTCCTAGGAACTTTTGCAATTCAACATTATATCACTTCTTTCAAAAAAATGCTTATTTAGTTATTACCTTGAAATTCAAAGTTAGACAACGTAGCCACTCATATTATACACTATATTTATCAAAACATGCAATTAAGACTTTGAAAAAGTTTCAAAGCATTTTACAGAAGTGCTGATTTGAAATTGCAAATTGCCTATTTCTATATTATTTATCTTAAAGTTTCACTTTAACTCAATAAATTAGAGGTCATTTGGTGATATTTTTGTCACAATAGATTAGCTCAAATTTCACACTAATATCAATCGCAAAATGCAAGTTAATAAGCTAAAATTTTTGAAAAATAAATGAAATTAATATTTTAATTAAGAATTTGAATATAATGGCCTATAAAGCTGTAAATGGAATTAAGAACTTTTGAACTCTTGCTATAATAGATCTTTGTATTTTGACAATATCAGGAAGACCTATGAATGAATTTCCCCAAGATATTCTGACTGTCTTCATTGGACCTATATCTGCAATCTTTGTCATATTAGAGCTCAGGAAGTTACAATCTCGTCCAATTCGAGCCTTAAACTTCATTTAAGCCAATTCTTAATTCAGGGCTTATATTAGGGCTTACAAGCCCCATTTTAATAATTTCTTAATTATTATGATTAATAATGGGATATAATATATAAATATTATTAAAAATTAAATATGGACTAGTATTAAAGGTATTCTCTATAGAGAATTTAAATTAATAGTAAATTTATTACTAAATTAATTAAACATATTAAGTTTTAATAGTTAATTATTTATTTAATTTAGAATATACATAAATGGGGCTTTATAAGAGGGCTTATAAGCTCTAAGTAAAACGGGCTTATAAGCCTTCAAATGTTCGAGGAGGTTGATTCCACAATATATTGGGCTAAGATAGAAAGAATCATAAAGATATTAAATATAAGAGACGAGTCAGAATATCTTGGGCTTAATTACAAATGGCATGATGAGATAAGATAATTATATAATCACTTCAATCATGAATTGCCTTATTTATTTTATTTCTCTTAATTTCTCTTTATTCCATTATATAGATATTTTTTTTTTAAACATAAAATTCAACTTATTTTTCTCAACTTTTAGTTTAACTTGTTATGATACCTTATGCTGGAATTGTCAAAATATAAAGTTTTATAATAAGACAAAGCAGATCAAATGCTTAATATTCTTTCTTCGTCGAGAAAATAAACTTCTTAATGATATTCTAATCGTCTGTTACTAACGCATTTATAAGTAGCAAATCTTGTAAATTTTGATATGACTTTTGTTTAAGGTTCGACTTTGACTTAATATTTTGAAGCTTTGAACATGTTTCGGCAAAATTCAATTTTCATGACTCAATCAAAATTAAGTTCTCAACAAAGTTTTATAATTGCATTTTCATATCTGCCGACGAGAACCACGTCATTCCTTTGAAAGTTGAGATTTAAACTTATATTGTTTTAATGAAATTTGAGGCGACGAATGCTTAAAATCCTTTTTTCTTGAATCTTTTTTCTCTTTTTCATTTATTCGACACGACATGAAAGCAATTAAACTTTTTAACTCAGTTATTGAGAGAACCTCAATACTTCTACTTTATTCCAATAGTTAAAGGAGTAGGCACGAAAGTTCAATTAAAATTTTTTTTGCAATTCAAACGGTTTAATTGAATGCAGACGATACTTCTATTAAATACTAAAAAACTTAGTGATTTGCTTTCTTAGGTATACTGAGCACGTATTGGAATAAGGAGAAGGGTCGAAGATATATTACATGAGTGTAATATACATTTAAGGCAAATATAAGTTTGAGATAATAAAACGATTTATATCTGCATGTCTTTGTTTTCTCTATTTGTGTATTAAACAGCCTCTTAAGCATCATAAAAATCGAAAGCAAAATTAATCAATTGTTTTTTTAATGATAAGGAACAAAATTGTAAGAGATATTTCTACACGAGAGATGCTTACTTTTTTGTTTGATATTTTCAGGATCCAGAATTGTATGTCTAAACTTTCGCAAAAGAGCTTTGCAATTTGTACTTAAATTAGCACTGATATTCTGACATTTAAAAATAATTGTTGAAGCAAACTCAAAAAGCTCAGCATTTTATAGATTAGCCACATTTCCATTTTTGCCATAGATATAAAGTATCAGTCAGGCTTTTGGAGCTTTGAAATAACTCAAGTACTTATCTTTATAAAAGGGAGTATGCAACTGCTCTTATCCAAGATATTTTTTGTGAATACCTCAAATTTAATAAAGTTTGGTCTCTTCTTTGCAAGCAAGAGTCTTCAGGATATATTTAAAATACGATAATCTAAAGTAAACACATCAGCAATAGGTTCTTTTCACATTGATACTTGATTGTTTGGTTAAAAGATATTAAGATTTGATTGCTTTTTGGAAAATCATATACTGTACCGGCCATGTCTTCTTTGAAAAGCTCTTTTCTTAGACGATTTCTGGGAATTCATTGAATTAAAATTGATGGTATTATTTACTTTAAGCACATCAGCGATGGCTCCAGGCTAGTTAACTTTAAACTTGATTCATAGATAAAAATATATTTAAAGAATTCCTAGGAACTTTTGCAATTCAACATTATATCACTTCTTTCAAAAAAATGCTTATTTAGTTATTACCTTGAAATTCAAAGTTAGACAACGTAGCCACTCATATTATACACTATATTTATCAAAACATGCAATTAAGACTTTGAAAAAGTTTCAAAGCATTTTACAGAAGTGCTGATTTGAAATTGCAAATTGCCTATTTCTATATTATTTATCTTAAAGTTTCCCTTTAACTCAATAAATTAGAGGTCATTTGGTGATATTTTTGTCACAATCGATTAGCTCAAATTTCACACTTATATCAATCGCAACTTGAAGTTTATAACTTGTTATGATACCTTTTGCTGGAATTGACATAATAAAAAGTTTTATAATAAGACAAAGCAGATCAAATGCTTAATATTCTTTCCTCGTCGAGAAAACAAACTTTTTAATGATATTCTAATCGTCTGTTACAAACGCATTTATAAGTAGCAAATCTTGTAAAATTTGATATGACTTTTGTTTAAGGTTCGACTTTGACTTAATATTTTGAAGCATTGAACATGTTTCGGCTAAATTCAATTTTCAGGACTTAATCAAAATTAAGTTCTCAACAAAGTTTTATAATTGCATTTTCATATCTGCCGACGAGAACCACGTCATTCCTTTAAAAGTTGAGAATTAAACTTATATTGTTTTAATGAAATTTGAGGCGACGAATGCTTAAAATCCTTTTTTCTTTAATCTTTTATCTCTTTTTCATTTATTCGACACGACATGACAAGCAATTAAACTTTTTAACTCACTTATTGAGAGAACCTCAATAATTCTACTTTATTCCAATAGTTAAAGGAGTAGGCACGAAAGTTCAATTAAAAATTCTTTTGCAATTCAAACGGTTTAATTGAATGCAGACGATACTTCTATTAAAAACTAAAAAACTTAGTGATTTGCTTTCTTTGTTAGGTATACTGAGCACGTATTGGAATAAGGAGAAGGGTCGAAGATATATTACATGAGTGTAATATACATTTAAGGCAAATATAAGTTGAGATAATAGAAACGATTTATATCTGCATGTCTTTGTTTTCTCTATTTGTGTATTAAACAGCTCTATTAAGCATTCATAAAAATCGAAAGCAAAATTAATCAATTGTTTTTTTAATGATAAGGAACAAAATTGTAAGAGATATTTCTACACGAGAGATGCTTACTTTTTTGTTTGATATTTTCAGGATCCAGAATTGTGATGTCTAAACTTCTCGCAAAAGAGCTTTGCAATTTGTACTTAAATTAGCACTGATATTCTGACATTTAAAAATAATTGTTGAAGCAAACTCAAAAAGCTCAGCATTTTATAGATTAGCCACATTTCCATTTTTGCCATAGATATAAAGTATCAGTCAGGCTTTTGGAGCTTTGAAATAACTCAAGTACTTATCTTTATAAAAGGGAGTATGCAACTGCTCTTATCCAAGATATTTTTTGTGAATACCTCAAATTTAATAAAGATTGGTCTCTTCTTTGCAAGCAAGAGTCTTCAGGATATATTTAAAATACGATAATCTAAAGTAAACACATCAGCAAAAGGTTCTTTTCACATTGATACTTGATTGCTTGGTTAAAAGATATAAAAATTTGATTGCTTTTTGGAAAATCTATATACGTACCGGGCCATGTCATCTTTGAAAAGCTCATTTCTTAGACGATTTCTGGGAATTCATAGAATTAAAATTGATGGTAACATTTACTTTAAGCACATCAGCGATGACTCCAGCCTAGTTAACTTTAAACATGATTCATAGATAAAAATATATTTAAAGAATTCCTAGGAACTTTTGCAATTCAACATTATATCACTTCTTTCAAAAAATGCTTATTTAGATATTACCTTGAAATTCAAAGTTAGACAACGTAGCCACTCATATTATACACTATATTTATCAAAACATGTAATTAAGACTTTGAAAGAGTTTCAAAGCATTTTACAGAAGTGCTGATTTGAAATTGCAAATTGCCTATTCTCCATTATTTTTCTTAAAGTTTCACTTTAACTCAATAAATTAGAGGTCATTTGGTGATATTTTTGTCACAATCGATTAGCTCAAATTTCACACTAATTTCAATCGCAACATGAAGTTTATAACTTGTTATGATACCTTATACTAGAATTGTCAAAATAAAAAGTTTTATAATAAGACAAAGCAGATCAAATGCTTAATATTCTTTCCTCGTAAAAGAAAACAAACTTCTTAATGATATTCTAATCGTCTGTTACAAACGCATTTATAAGTAGCAAATCTTGTAAAATTTGATATGACTTTTGTTTAAGGTTCGACTTTGACTTAATATTTTGAAGCATTGAACATGTTTCGGCTAAATTCAATTTTCAGGACTTAATCAAAATTAAGTTCTCAACAAAGTTTTATAATTGCATTTTCATATCTGCCGACGAGAACCACGTCATTCCTTTAAAAGTTGAGAATTAAACTTATATTGTTTTAATGAAATTTGAGGCGACGAATGCTTAAAATCCTTTTTTCTTTAATCTTTTATCTCTTTTTCATTTATTCGACACGACATGACAAGCAATTAAACTTTTTAACTCACTTATTGAGAGAACCTTAATACCTCTACTTTATTCCAATAGTTAAAGGAGTAGGCACGAAAGTTCAATTAAAAATTCTTTTGCAATTCAAACGGTTTAATTGAATGCAGACGATACTTCTATTAAAAACTAAAAAACTTAGTGATTTGCTTTCTTTGTTAGGTATACTGAGCACGTATTGGAATAAGGAGAAGGGTCGAAGATATATTACATGAGTGTAATATACATTTAAGGCAAATATAAGTTGAGATAATAGAAACGATTTATATCTGCATGTCTTTGTTTTCTCTATTTGTGTATTAAACAGCTCTATTAAGCATTCATAAAAATCGAAAGCAAAATTAATCAATTGTTTTTTCAATGATAAGGAACAAAATTGTAAGAGATATTTCTACACGAGAGATGCTTACTTTTTTTGTTTGATATTTTCAAGATCCAGAATTGTATGTCTAAACTTCTCGCAAAAGAGCTTTGTAATTTGTACATAAATTAGCACTGATATTCTGACATTTATAAATAATTGTTGAAGCAAACTCAAAAAGCTCAGCATTTTATAGATTGGCCACATTTCCATTTTTGCCATAGATATAAAGTATCGGTCGGGCTATTGGAGCTTTGAAATAACTCAAGTACTTATCTTTATAAAAGGGAGTATGGAACTGCTCTTATCCAAGATATTTCTTGTGAATACTCAAATTTAATAAAGTTTGGTTTCTTATTTGCAAGCAAGAGTCTTCAGGATATATTTAAAATACGATAATCTAAAGTAAACACATCAGCAAAAGGTTCTTTTCACATTGATACTTGATTGCTTGGTTAAAAGATATAAAAATTTGATTGCTTTTTGGAAAATCTATATACGTACCGGGCCATGTCATCTTTGAAAAGCTCATTTCTTAGACGATTTCTGGGAATTCATAGAATTAAAATTGATGGTAACATTTACTTTAAGCACATCAGCGATGACTCCAGCCTAGTTAACTTTAAACATGATTCCTAGGAACTTTTGCAATTCAACATTATATCACTTCTTTCAAAAAAATGCTTATTTAGATATTACCATGAAATTCAAAGTTAGACAACGTAGCCACTCATATTATACACTATATTTATCAAAACATGTAATTAAGACTTTGAAAGAGTTTCAAAGCATTTTACAGAAGTGCTGATTTGAAATTGCAAATTGCCTATTTCTCCATTATTTTTCTTAAAGTTTCACTTTAACTCAATAAATTAGAGGTCATTTGGTGATATTTTTGTCACAATCTATTAGCTCAAATTTCACACTAATTTCAATCGCAACATGAAGTTTATAACTTGTTATGATACCTTATGCTAGAATTGTCAAAATAAAAAGTTTTATAATAAGACAAAGCAGATCAAATGCTTAAATATTCTTTCCTCGTCGAGAAAACAAACTTCTTAATGATATTCTAATCGTCTGTTACAAACGCATTTATTAGTAGCAAATCTTGTAAAATTTGATATGATTTTTGTTTAAGGTTCGACTTTGACTTAATATTTTGAAGCTTTGAACATGTTTCGGCTAAATTCAATTTTCAGGACTCAATCAAAATTAAGTTCTCAACAAAGTTTTATAATTGCATTTTCATATCTGCCGACGAGAACCACGTCATTCCTTTGAAAGTTGAGATTTAAACTTATATTGTTTTAATGAAATTTGAGGCGACGAATGCTTAAAATCCTTTTTTCTTGAATCTTTTTTCTCTTTTTCATTTATTCGACACGACATGACAAGCAATTAAACTTTTTAACTCAGTTATTGAGAGAACCTCAATAATTCTACTTTATTCCAATAGTTAAAGGAGTAGGCACGAAAGTTCAATTAAAAATTCTTTTGCAATTCAAACGGTTTAATTGAATGCAGACGATACTTCTAT
>ARYC01019448.1:0-24002 GCA_000711775.1 Oxytricha trifallax | reverse complement strand
ATTAGTGTATTCACTTAGGAAAGCAGCATCTATTCAACGAAGCATTTCAAGCCTTTGACTAAATTTCGCATATAAAACATTGCTAGAGCTTAATCAAGTTGAGATTCTCTACAATATTTATTCATTCCATTTCTTTTTTTGCCGACAAGATGCTGCTCAATTATCTCAAGATAGAGATTTGAAAATGTTATGGAAAGTATAGACCGAAATTTCTCAAATCTTTAAAGTCTTTTTTCATATAATTTTTAAATCCTACATAGTTATTAATATTGTGGCGATATTAATAGATTAGGATTGAAAGTAAAACAATAAAACATACAGGATTGTGTTGCCATTATTTTTGTCGTATTCTTCATAATGCTGTATAAAAAAGGAGGTAATATAATAATCAAAAATATACGAAAAGAATTCTTGGAACAGAATTCCTTTATAATTTTAATAAAGTTAGAGTATTCAAATGCATAAGTTCAAACTATTAAATGAAACGAAATCATCTAGAATCAAGTGAGAGAAATTTACACTCTTTATACAATAGAACAAATAGCCTTATATCTATTTTTTGGGATTGGTTAAGTAATTTTGCCTATGGAAAGCCAAGATTGATTTAAATGGGCTGTAACAAGCAAATCCTTTAATTGAAAAGAGAGTTCAATTTGAAAAGAAACTTAAATCAATGCAGTTACACATAATTTAGTTTCTTTCGAAGAGAGAGAGAGTGATAAAGGAATTAAGAAAAGGCTCATTTCAGCTCTGCATGTTTCAATTCTATGAGCAGCTTCTTAAGTGAATGGCAAAAAGATATTTGATTTTGAACGGGCTTTTCCAAATCCAAATATAAAGATCTGAGAGCATAATAAGCACGAGGGATCCTCGATGAGTAAGCTTTTTATCTTGTCTACTATCTGATGTTTTGATTTCAGCGAGGGGCGTGCAAACTTTTCTTTTTCAAAAAATGTCTCCTAACAAGAAATTACCAATGCACTTTAAAAGCTTTAATTGATATTCATGATAATAATGAGCAATCTATTAATATCGAGAGCTTTTTGTTTCAAAAGTATATAAAGTTTATATAATACTTTAAATATTCAAGACAAAACCACGCCATATAATATTTAATGATAGATTGAGCACACTATGAAATTCTTCATAGGATCCTTATTGCTCAGTTTCTTAAATCTCATCTAAGCATTTCGATAATAGTGTATCTTTAGAAAGGCTCATACTTTTAACGAAGCATTTCAAGCTTTTGACTAAATTTCGCATATAATGCATTGCTAGAGCTTAATTAAGTTGAGATTCTCTACAATATTTATTCATTGCATTTCTTTTTTTGCCGACGAGATGCTGCTCAATTATTTCAAAATAGAAATTTGAAAATGTTTTTGAAAGTATAGAACGAAATTCCTTAAATCTTTAAAGTCTTTTTTCATATAATTTTTGAATCATACATAGTTATTAATATTGTGGCGAAAAAATTAATAGATTAGGATTGAAAGTAAAACAAAAAAACATACAGGATCGTGTTGCCATTATAATTTGTCAGTTAACGTATCCTTCAAAATGCGTTGCTAAGTATAAAAGGAAAGGTGCATCTCTTAATATATGAAAAATCTTTGAAAGATCCTTTATGGAAAGTTTAATTATTTTTTAAAGTAGAGATCAGTGCATAAAAGCTCAAAATATTAAATGAACGAAATCATCTAGAATCAAGTGAGAGAAATTTACACTCTTTATACAATAGAACAAATAGCCATAGATCTATTTATGGAATTGGTTAAGTAATTTTGCCTATGGAAAGCCAAGATTGATTTGAATGGGCTGTAACAAGCAAATCCTTTTATTGAAAAGAGAGTTTAATTTGAAAAGAAACTTAAATCAATGCAGTTACACATAATTTAGTTTCTTTCGAAGAGAGAGAGAGTGATAAAGGAATTAAGAAAAGGCTCATTTCAGCTCTGCATGTTTCAATTCTATGAGCAGCTTCTTAAGTGATGGCAAAAAGATATTTGATTTTGAACGGGCTTTTCCAAATCCAAATATAAAGATCAGAGAGCATAATAAGCACGAGGGATCCTCGATGAGTAAGCTTTTTATCTTGTCTTACTATCAGATGTTTTGATTTCAGTGAGGGGCGTGCAAACTTTTCTTTTTCAAAATATGTCTCCTAACAAGAAATTACCAATGCACTTTAAAAGCTTTAATTGATATTCATGATAATAATGAGCAATCTATAAATAAAGAGAGCTTATTGTTTCAAAAGTATATAAAGTTTATATAAGGCTTTAAAGATTCAAGTCAAAACCACGCCATATAATATTTAATGATAGATTGAGCACACTATGAAATTCTTCATAGGATCCTTATTGCTCAGTTTCTTAAATCTCATCTAAGCATTTCGATAATAGTGTATCTTTAGAAAGGCTCATACTTTTAACGAAGCATTTCAAGCTTTTGACTAAATTTCGCATAAAATGCATTACTAGAGCTTAATTAAGTTGAGATTCTCTACAATATTTATTCATTGCATTTCTTTTTTAGCCGACGAGATGCTGCTCAATTATTTCAAAATAGAAATTTGAAAATGTTTGTGAAAGTATAGAACGAAATTCCTTAAATCTTTAAAGTCTTTTTTCATATAATTTTTTAATCTTACATAGTTATTAATATTGTGGCGAAATTAATAGATTAGGATTGAAAGTAAAACAGTCAAAGATACAGGATCGTTTTGCCATTATTATTTGTCAGTTAACGTATTCTTTATAATGCTTTGCTAAGTATACAAGGAAAGGTGTATCTCTTAATATATGAAAAGTCTTTGAAAGATCCTTTATGGAAAGTTTAATTTTTTTAAGTTGAGGTCAGTGCATAAAAGTTCAAAATATTAAATGAAACGAAATCATCTAGAATCAAGTGAGAGAAATTTACACTCTTTATACAATAGAACAAATAGCCTTATCACTATTGACTTTCACTTAAGAAGCTGCTCATAAATTTGAAACATGCAGAGGAGAAATAAGCCTTATCTTAATTTTCCTTTATCACTCTTCGAAAGACATTAAATTATTCGTAACTGCATTATTGATTTAAGTTTCTTTTCAAATTTAACTCTCTTTTCGATTAAAGAATTTCCTTGTTACAGCCCCTTTAAATTAATCTTGAATTTCCCTAGGCAAAATTGCTTAACCAATTTTCATAAATAGATCTAAGGCTATTCTATTGTATAAAGAGTGTAAATTTCTCTCACTTGATTCCAGATGATTTAGTTTCATTTAATATTTGAACTTGCATGCACTGATCTCAACTTTAAAAATAAACCTTTCCATAAAGGTTCTTTCAAAGATATTTACTTTAAATCAAAGAGATATACCTTTTAAAGTAAGCAAAGCATTATGAAGAATACGTTAACTGACAAATTATAATGGTAGCACGATCCTCTATGTTATATTGTTTTACTTTCAATCCTTATCTATTAATTTCGTCACAATTTTAATAACTATGTAAGATTTATAATCATATGAAGAAAGACTTCAAAGATTTAAGAAATTTCGTTCTATACTTCAAAAACATTTTTAAATTTCTATTTTGAGATAATTGAGCAGCATATCGTAAGCAAAAAAGGAAAAGCAAAGTTTAAAAATTGTAGAGAATTTCAACTTGATTAATCTCTAGCAATGCATTTTATGCGAAACTTAATCAAAGGCTTGAAATGCTTCGTTGAAAGTACGAGCCTTCTTAATGATACACTATTCTCGAGATGCTAAGATGAGATTTAAGAAAGTAATAATTAGGATTCTTTGAAGAAATTCATAGTGTACTACTTAAAGTATCCCCATAAAATATGAAATGCCGTTCTCTTGACTTGAATCTTTAAAGCATTATATAAACTCTATATACTTTTGAAACAGAAAGATCTTTCTTATACACTGCTCATTATTATCATGAATATCAATTAAAGCTTTTAAAGTGGCTCTCTGATAAAGTGCATTCGCAATTTCTTCTTAGTAGACATATTTTGAATAAGAAAAGTTTGCACGGCCCTCGCTGAGATCGAAAAATCTGATAGTAAGACAAGATAAGAAACTTTCTCATCGAGGATCTTTCGTTCTTTATATTTTGCTCTTTCTTTATCTATCAACCCTGTTTAAGATTTTTTTAAATATTTAGATTTAGTAACATCCTTTTAATAGTACAATCATTTCTTTTTTTCATTAAATAAGCTCCTCTTTTCAATATACATGCTGAGTGGAAATAAGCCTTGTCGTTATTCCACTTTTCAAAAAGAATATATTTTTTTAAATAATTTATACACTTATTATATCTTGAGTAATATTTTCACGAGTTTTATTTAGATATGTATTGACTTTCCAAAATTTTGTTGAATATGATGTAATTGTTATTTTGCTTAAATTTTGATATAATTATAAAATAAACCACGAATTCCTTATTTTTAATTAATTTAAATACACTTTTATATAGTTTATATAAAATTTTATCTATATTGTTTATTTTTGCCGTATTTTATTTTGTATATAAATAATTTCCGAATATTTTTTATTCTATTATTATTAATAGCGTTACTCCCTTTAAAATATAACTGAAAAAATAAATATATCAATTATAAACTAGAAATTATCATTACTCTATATCATGCAAGATTTATTATATTATTGAAAATTTTGAAAATTATAGAATTCAAGTAAAACAATTATAGTTCTAAGAAAGTAAATTAATTGTATAAAAATAAATGAAATATAAATCTTAAACTTCTAATGATATTTATTTTGATTTTTTTTTAACTTGCCAATTAATTTAAGTTTTTTGTTTCTTTTTGTATAGTAAAAAGAAAAGATAATAAATTGTATAAAAATGTTAAAGTAAAATTTCTATTATATAATCACCAAAAGATTTCTTTTGTAAATTTAGTTAATTACAATAAATATTTTAATTCGGAAAAAAATAATTATAAAATCTTCTTATTAGTATCCTGAATAACCTAATAAGAATATTAGTTTTTAATCAGATTTTATACAATAAAATTGTAATTCAATAAAAAATTGAATAAATATTTTAAACTATTGTTTTCTGAATGTTTTTCAATAAAATTAATTTATATTTAAATCGATTTACGCATGTTTTTAACTTTTACAGTTAAAATAAAAATTAAATTAAAATCTAATTAATTGAAATTTGGGTAAATCTAGTTTTTTTTAATTATAAACAAAGTAAGAATTTAAATCTATATAATAAATAATTCAAAAGCACTAACATTATACACTTACTCATGAGTAGAGCAAATATTGCAAAGACTACAATTAATATAATGTGTTAATAAGGCATGCAGATGTGAAGTTCATTTCAATTGTAAGAAAAAACTCTTAAATGGTTTATTAATTTACTATACATGTTCTTGCACTAATTTCTGCTAGAACATATATGTTGTCATAATGGGATTTTGGAAAGCTTTTTATGAATGAGATCTTTAAATTTAATATTTTAAATAATTTGAATATTCATTTTATAATATAAATCTAATTTTCAATAATAATACTTCTGCTAATAAATATTTATAATTATCGAATGACAAAACATTTCAATTTAGAAAACTCGCATAATAATTTTAATTAATTTATTAGTCTTGATGATATTATTGGTCCAATAATAAATTAGAAAGAGCAAGTAAGCCAAAATAACTCCTATACGATATAAGGAATCTCCAATGATGAAATATCTCGCTGCAATTAATTTTATTGTTAGCGATAATTTTTGAATTAATAATTCATTCATGGATGAGCTTTATAAAATTATGAGATAATTAATTTCCTTAATCAATATTAAATTAAACACTATAAAACTTATAAAAGCCGAATTTATAGCATTTTAATATTTATTAATTTAAAATTTAATTTATAAGTTAAATATCATTTAAGGTAGATAAGTTTCTCAACATAAACAAAGATAATACTTATAAGAAAATTTCTGGAAAGTATAATTGAGGGGAAGTTTCCTACATTTAAGTTTTAAATTTTTTATTATACATTAACCCTCAATAAAAACATTTCTGGTTAAATTTCAATGTTCATAATTGTAGGAATACATTATATTTGGGAAAATGAAATAAAATGAATTAAAAATAAAAATTGTGGCAGTTATAAAATCTAAAGTGATTCGAAATTCAAATCTAATTTGGTTCTACGGTAGATCCCGCAATTTTAGATAGAATTTACTGTTGGCATAATTCCTGAATCATCCCAGGAAGTGAGATATTTTGATTTTGAGCTAAATCCCAAAAATATTAAAAGGGGTTTTTCTCGCTTGGGAGAAGAGATAAAATCATTATAGCAATAACAACCACAGTCTTAATTTTAATGCGCTATCCAGAGAGTATAATATTGTTAAGGTTTGGAGACATTTTCCAAAAATATATGTGAATGTAATTAATAATTAATAAATTAATTTTAATTTTAATTCATTTTCCCAAATCGAATGTATTCCTACAAAATTATTATTTGTCTTTATTTATTTTGTAAATTATGTAACACATAAATAATTTCAATAAATACTTTCTGATAAATTATTTAAAATTTTATCATTATAAATAATACTCGATGTAAAAATTAAAATATTATAGCATTATTGTTTATAAATAATTTTACAATTTTTTTAAGAATTATATATTTTTATTTTGAGGCAGTGAACTTCCCTTCTTGGGTACAAATACCACTTACTGGTTTGGAAACTTCCCCTCTTTAGTTTTATCTACCTAAATATATACTATAGCTGCATTACAATTTGATAGTGAGTTACTTTTTGAAGAAGATAGAGATAATAAATAAGTTTAAAATACTATTTCAGTTTCTGCAGGCAACGAGTATTAGCTAATTGAACAAAAAAATTATTAAAAAAAAATAAAATATTTGAAATTTATTGATAAAACTGATTCATGTTTTGTGTGTTTTTTAACACTATAATAAAATCTCTTGTAGTTAAAAATAGGCTCTTGTGTTCTTAGACCTTAATTGACACAGAGCAAATACAAGAACATATTTAATCTATTGTATATAATATGAATTTTTTTAAAATAAAGAATTTTCAATAACTTGAATTAAAACAGAATAAATTTAGATTATTATTACCAAATATGGATGCATACGATAGCAATTAACAATCGCACTTCAAAGCATTGAAATGATCTATATTATTTTTAAATTCTATTTCGTTGAATATACTTACTTTTTCACTTTTAGGATACAAATTACACCTAACATTTAAAAATGAGAATAATGTAATTTGGGAATTTAAGGAACTGAAACCAAAAAGTCCTCATATAGGATTGATTATACGTAGAAGTAGCATTAAAACATACAACACGCAAAAGTAATCAATAAAGTACATAATGTAATTAACAATAATTGTATACTATCTCCTCTCAAATAGAATTATTTGAGGAAAACTATATAAAGATTATTTTAATCTAATAATAAATAGGGACATTTGGTATACAATAAAAAGTATATTAGAAACATTTTCTCTATTTTTAGACATTTATGGCAATTAATTCAAATTATATTTCATTTTTAAATAATACGGCAGTTTTTTGTATTTTTAACTTTAATATTTCCAATTCTTTTGTATTTTAGCAATATAAAAAAAAAATCTGTGGTTCAAATATCGTCTTCCCTAAAATTTATGATTGGTGAAACACAAACCGGAGTATCGGCTATAAAGAGAGCAAAGAAATCTGAAAAAAATTGAAGAGATTTTAGTCTCTAAAACTACTAGGTAAGAATTGTTTTAGATTTACTAATATTTAGCTTCGCAAAATCACGTCTTCATACGAATAATTATCTTAGGACTAAAAAGTAATAAATTATAGTGATATGTTAATACATTTTAAAGGACCTTCTTAATCATGTATTGTTCATAATGATATTCTCTCATTTTTGTATTAAGTCTGTCATTAACGTAAATCGATTACTGTATTTATTGATTGCTAAAGAAACAAAATACTTAAGTCAAATAGAAAGAGATGTCCATGGTTCCTAAATCCATATCAATATTTATAAAGATATATATTTCAAAAAATTAATACTAGTTTAATAATTAATCAAAATTATTACCTGGATTAATGACAATGATCATAGTGCTTGTCCTGTTGCTCTTACTCATTCTTGCAAATCTAGTTATATTTTTTTAAATATATTTTAATAGGGAATGAAATGATTATGGAATTTCCTATGCACTTTTTAGGAACCATACAAACATCTATGGGACATTTGAAAATAGTTAATAGACCTCCTCTATAGATGCTGCACCTTGATAATCTATCACTCCTATTGATTCCGAAAACTATCTTATGTTTATGAATTCCTCTCAAACACTATTGAATTCACTCTCACCTAAAGATAATATATCAAACTGCCCACGTATTAACTTACCATTGTACATAAAATGCTAATTTAACTAATATACCTATAATAACTATGATGGTTTATGTTTTAGTGAGATAATTTTAGACTATCTTTACAATTATAAAATTTAACTTGATTTACTTATTAGTAAATCATATAATTCATAATAATAAATAAACTAATATAGATTATTTAGCGCAATAATTTAAGTGGATGTGAGAATTTATAAGGGAATATTTATTTTATTTTTATATAACTATCCAAAGTCTTTAACTTAAATCTTATTAAATAGACTTTAATTGCTACATTTATCTACTATTTATTTATTTCTTTAGAGTCATTCCTAACAAATTTGTATAGAGAGTGCTTTTTTAAGCTAATATATTATATGCAAATATCCCATTAATTTAAATAAACATTTTCATTTTTTTCCATTTAATAAGAATATTCTTCTAATTTTCTAACTTTAGCTACTCTTCAAATAAATATCGATCATAAATCTTTGAAAATAAAAAATTATCATAATTCATTAATAAACAGAAAATAATTTGATATTAGTAAATAAAAAATGGATTACTAAAGTCTTTAACATTGGTTCTCATTTAGGTAAGTAGCTTAATTTTTTCTATATATCTATTTAAAAGCATCAAATTTATTAGCGCTTATCTTATTAATATCAAAGATTATTTCAGAAGTACTACATTTTTAAAGATAAAAGTAGTGAATTTTCTGTAATTTTTACTATAACTATCAATAAAACTGATAAAATAGAGTGATTAAATATACTTCTCATTTTTATGCTACAAGACCTATCTAATCAAATATCTGAGTATTAAAAACAAAAACAGTTGTTCGCTAAAATTGAACATTTTTGGAAAACTTGAAATAATTAAATGTCTCATGAAATAAAATGAAGCACAGTTAGAAATATAAAATGAAAAATGCGATTATTCATCGCAGTTTAAAGTTATTTTCGCACATTAATATAATTTAGCTTATAAATATATTTTAAATGCCAGTTTGTAATTTATTTTTTATATATAATTTCCCGATATTTTGTATTTTATCAATAATAAATTCTTGTCTTCATAAATGTAGATAGATCAATCTATTTAAAATTATTAAAAAATAAGACTTTACCATTTCCTTTATTTTAATGGATAAAATTAAACGATTCAAATCTTTTTAATTCATTTGAATGTCAAATAATGAGGAAATTGAGAATACTATTAAATAAGAGTGTCAATCATATTCCTCAAGAATTAAAACTAACTCATACATTACTATTAAAAGCATAATTTTAATGCTAATCATTTCATTAAAGTATACAAATAAGTTATTCAAACTAATTTTTAATTGTATTTTAATAACCAATTGTTTCAATCATTTTAAATGTATTATAATATATATTGCAAAATTATTTTAAGGATTGTTTTTGAATAAATTTAAAATTTATTTTCTGTACTTTTAAATGAATTCACTCATTTTTTTTTCCTTCAAAGATTTTATCGAAAAACAAATTATAGCATTCAAAAATTTATTAGACTAATTAAACTATAGTTTTTTATTAAACTTAAATCATTTTTAATTTAGATAATTACTGGATTATAAACAATAAACTCAAGTGACATTAGGAAATAATAGAAAATAAATATAAACAAATAAAATCTTTTGATTATAAATTAATTATTTTTTAATATTATTAAATATTTATAGTTTAATCTGAATTATAGCAATAAATGCATTTTTATGAAGTTTATTAATGTTTCAATTACCGTTTGAATGCATGAATTTATGATAAGTGTATATTTATGCATAGCATTCAATTTAAACTATAAATAACTTCTTAGAGCCAAATTTATACCATATTAATAATAATTAACGAAAAAAACATCTGAAAAATTAAAATTTAATTCTTTAATTATTCACCAAAAAGCTCTCCCATTAGGAATGACTGCAAGTAAGCAATTCTACATAAATTAAACTTAAATAATTATTAGTGGACAAAGCATAAATTATAGAATAAGACTGAAATTTTCTCAAGATGATGCCAAAAAGTGCAAATAAAAAAAAGAGACAGTAATTTATTATAGTTTTAAAATCATTTAATGATTACGAATGGGTTTTTTTCTTTTTAAATTCAATTATTTTTATAGCTTAAAGATTTTAATGAGAAAAAGATAAATTTATTTTGGATTTTCGTTATAAAATAATTGAAGTAATTTTTAGAATCAAATATCAAATTTAAAATAACTTGTGCTATGATTAAAATTAAATAGCGTATAAATTTTAATAAGGTGATATAGATAATAAAGGTGATAATTAAATTATTAAAATATAATATTCAACTATCTTATCTCTTCCTTAAAAGAGGGTATCTTCTCATAATGGTATTCCCTAAACAAATTAAAAGATACTTTCTTACAGATTTTTTTCAGAAATCTTTGACGTTGCTTCTAATATTAAGTATAAAAGGGTATACTAAAAAAGATTTTGTTAAAGAGAAGTAATAGTATTATAAAAAAACCTCCCAAAGTAAGTCATTGTTAAGAAATTTTCAATAAGTCTAGTAAAAGATTGACTAATAAAGATTTAGGCAGAAAACCAGAATATCTTTGATTCTAATTATAGTACGATCAAATATAACTAACTAAATATAAGTGAAATAAAGAGATAATCTCGGAATCTAGGATTTGCTAAGTCTTGAGGGAAAGGTAAAATAATTTATCTATCTTTTTTTAAATACTTTAAAAATATTCTTTTTAAAAATACTTGAAGTAGTTCATAAAAACTAAGCCATGGCACTTACCTATAATCGAGTAAAACATCTAATTAAATCAAATACCTTTACAGGCTAGGGATCATGACAAATAATTTAGGGAATCTGAAAAAGTTTTTGGGAAATCACCCAGACTTATAAAATTTAACAATGAGAGAAATCATTTGAAGATATTGAGAAATCACTGCAGTATGATGGCTTCTAATCACACATTTTACGAAAATCTAACAGTGAAAATCGGTAAAAATAGTCTATGATTTGATCTCTACACTCAACTAAGAACTGATTTGGACAGATGATGATACCATATAGAACTAGATTACAGTGTATAAAATATATAAATCATATAAAACCAAAATAAAATGATTTAAAATGTAAGAGAAACGGAACTTTTTAGGGAGTTTTCCTTTATTTACATATTTAATTGTTAATTATAATTTAGATTTAATTTATTAGAAAAAGTAGAAATTATATTTCCTAATATTATGAAATTCTAAGTATGTTAATAAAATTTAATAAACTACAATATATTAGTTTTATTACAATATGATTTTGAATTCATTAAACAAAAATGCTAAAAAATATTATTATGCCAAATGAATTTTTACGAATAAATTTCAATTCTAAATAGTTCGTTTGCTTTCTAAACAGACACTGCATTTTATATCTTTGAATATATTAGCAGACTGTTGACAATTGGCATTTTAGCAAATATCTGCAGTGATTGACTAAAGAATGAAATAAGGATTATTTAATATGAATATTACGGGGTTCTTGATATACTTCTATGCGAAGTGAAGCTGATTTATTAGCTACCTCTAAGTTTTCTTTGGCTAGGCAGCTAGTGGAATATGCCAAGATTTATTCGTTCTTTAAAACTTGAAGATTTCTATTATTATTAAAGAAGAATAGTCTCAAATTTTGAAGTTATATATTTCAATATTCGAATCAGCAAAATTCATAGCATCGTTATAAATCTCAAAGAGTTTAGGCACAATTACTGGGTCAATCAAACGATCCAAAAACAATGGACTTTAGTTGATAACCCTTACAATAGCAATCAGTTAAAGTATAAAAGTAGTTTCTGCTTGTCTTATGGCTCTCTTAACAATTAACATGCTTTTCAGTACTTTTCATCTGAGCTCTGAAATTAGAGTAAGCTACCAATTCTTTTAGGCCTTCATACTATAGTCCTCTGACTTCAATATCATCAAAAGATAAAAAAAGAGAGTAATTGTAAAATGACACTACTTAAAAAATATTTTACCTAGCATCTGCATTTGATATTAGCACAACTATTAATGACATAGAGTGCTTTAAAACTCAACTAAAACTTCACAGAGTTCTTGAACTATAGTACTACATTATATACTAACATAACCATTGTCAACTATGAAATCTCTCAATCTATTGTTAAAAGCCAATTTTCTGAGACAATCCAGACATTTGACTACAAGTGAGGCATCCTCATCTCCAAGAGCACTTATTAGCGGTTTAATTAAGAGCTTAAATGATTCGGGCTTATTGTCTATATATTTCGAGAGATGAATTATGATTTAAGCATATTCTTTCTTCTAACTTGATTGCTTGCTCCTCAGGCTTTTAGCCAAGTAGATTAAACCTTCTTTCATGATACTCTCATTTCAATTTAAATGAAATAACGATAATAATCTTTATCATTATTGTCATGAACATCAAACAAAACCTTATCACCTAGCATTTTGGCAATAATTACTGCTTCTGCGTATCTCATTGTAGCTGGTATTTCAATAGCTTAGTCATTTCTATTTACACCTGCTCTTTCAGCAGTTCCACCAAATTGCCCTTGAATTGACTATAGTAGCAAATCATAGAAGTTGAACATAGAATAAAGCAAAACTAAAATTATTACTATTTAAGAATAACTTGAACATTTTATTGACATTGGCTATTAAAATTCTGTAGGCACGCTCAAACTGTAATAAACCAGGGCAATAATTAATATGTTAGCAACTTTTCTTTCCTTTTCTTCAACTGCTCTTATTTAAATTTGTCATAACTATTTTGAAAAACATCGTAGTTTGACAAAGCTAAATAGTTAACTTATATAATATATTAATAATTTTATAAAGCTGTTCGATTCTCTTAAGAATTAGCTAGCACGCTATGCAATTTATGCTGTGTATTATATACTCTTATTTCCTAACTATTAAAATAACATAAAACATTTTTCAATCACAAACATTTAGGCAAAGTACTAAGCTGCTCATACAATTAGGTGATATAAATTCAGCCTGAAATAACAAATATATTGCAAATTCCTATTTATAATTTAACCTTATATGACTTTAATTCAACTTGCACACTTTGACATAAACTCCAGTAAATCTATTAGATACTAAGACAATAAATTGACATACATAATAATTAATAAAATATAAAAATATTGACACCTCTGGTATATTTCTTCAAATCGTCTATAACAATGATATTTTTTTCTAAAAAATAAAATAAATTTAGTAATTAATTCATAATTTTTTATAAAATGTAAAAATGTTGAAGATGGAGTCGCTGTTGCATTCACAATAAATGTAAGTTACAAAAAACATATTTAAATCATTTTTTAATAGGTGTAACTCCTGGTAAGAGTAGTCGTAAGACAAGTCTGTTTGTTCATAAAGAGATACAAAGAAATGGTGAAAGAGTTTCAAAATATGCAAATGGTGATATTGAAAATCGAACATGGAAAGACGAAACTGCTTATTTCAAATATATGTAATTTTGTAAAGTGTTTAAAGATTTTGAATTTATCATTAATTAATTAATTTAATTATCTAAATTTAAAAAATTTAGCATGTCTGCTTGTACCTTATTTAGCAACTTATTTGGCTACTGTTTCGCTTAAATCCCGTAGTATTATATAAATAAGATAATATAAAACTGATAATTACAAAAAATATTGTTTTTTATAGAAATAATTGGTTTCTTGCATCACACTGTAATCGTAGCTTAATTTATGACTTTTAATTAGTGATGCACAGGCTTGACTCTCTATTAATTCCTAAACTCTGTCTTTTATATCACCCAGTTCTCTCACCTTTTTATATCAACACAGTAGAACTCTATATAAATCAATTGTTTAATGCAATCATTAATTTAACAATTTAATGGGAAATTATATATAAATAACTACTATTTTATAAAAATCTTTAGAATTTTTGGAAGGAAAAGCCTGAAGAAATAGTCTAGAGTCATCTTTTTATTTTAGTTGATGCATTACACTTGATTGACTGTTTAATATAACTATTAAAAATAAATTATAAATTATTATTTTTAAATCTTTACAAAATATAGATAATTTATTGGCACTCTTCAATTGATAAGCTTATTCAGTCTTAAACAGCCCATAAAGTATATTTACAGTCTTTGCGTATTTCTCACTTGATATTGATGTAGTTTAAGTCTTACAAAATATTCACTCAAAGATAATGGTCTCGATAATTCTTTTTTTGTTAAATATGATTTTAAATAATAATATAAATAGTAAGTCAAATTTATATTTATGAACAACTTTAACGCCAACTCTATAACTGGAGAAATCTTTCACTCTTTTAATGGCATCCTCAACCAGGTCCTTTCTTACTCTAATCTTTGATGAAACCCTCTATGTACTTTTTATTCGTTATTGGATTCTACAGATCGTTCATGCAGTAAATTACTTAATCTCATAACTTTCCCAGGTGATTCTTCTTTCTCCTTATCCATATGGAAATATGATCTTTCTATTCCACTGAATTTAATATAATAAGCAAAATATTATATTATATTATTAGAATGTTATACATTCACTTGAGGTTTGTTTCTAATAGTAAATGCTTAACTTCCTTATACCTATAAAACAATCGATCGCATTCCAATTTCATGGTAGTTAATTCCATTATTATATTTTATTATTATAATAATTATTTAAAGTATATATTTTTATATTACTTCTTGACGATGATTACGTCCTCGAGTTGCTTATTCAATTCAGATATTTCAGCCTCTTACTTGATTATTATAAATATTTGTTATAGGGTTTCTTATTGTATGGGTAATTTATGTTCGTGAAATGCTAGTTCGTCAGATTCGTATCTTGTGATCATTTTCCAGAACTCATTTCTACTCTATGTATTTTATCAATAAAAATATTTAAAGTTTAAATATATAAAAACTCAACTTGCATAATCATTGAGAAAGAGAATGGTGAGAAACTTTTATTGATAAGTTGCGCTTTTAAGACAGTATCTATTCAGTTGTTTACTAACCACATCCAATCTAGGTTCTTCCATGACTTCTAATACATTCAATCTCATCTTCTAATCACTTGATTTTCCAGTCATTTGCATCTATTTTAAATTAGTTCTCATTTAAACGAAAAAGAAGAATAAAAAATCAATTCAATTTATTGAATTGATTTTGACGTTGACACTGCTCAGTTTTTTCCTTCTCATAGAGTCGTTTCACAAGGTGAGTGTTATCTGCATTCAGTAGGATGTTGTCTTATTAAAGGCCTTGATTTTTCGATTTCAATGATATGCTTGTCTCTCTTCGTCGCTATTCAAACTCTTCCCCTTGTTATCTAAAAAACGAGAATTAGTTAATAAGCATTTTAATATAAAGCATGAATTTTTGAAAATTAAAAATTGTATTAATTTCTAAAATAAGGTAATATATTAATCAATTTCTAAATTAAGAATAAAATGAATTAGATTTCAAGTATTCGCAGAAATGAATCTCAATAATACCTTTAAAAATCAGGTAAATTAATTATCCACTTATTTTTATTAGAAATACTCTATAAAATATGAGCAAAGTGCATAGAGCTAAACTGAATCATGATTAATCCAATTATAATGAATTTAGGAAGTCAAAATTGCGTATGATTTAGCATCACAATTATCTACAATAATAAGTAACCAATTTTTACGATTTTATTAAAATCATCATCGTAATTCTTTGATCTTCCTTAAAATACAACTTATTTTAAAAAACAATAATTAAAAATGTATAAAATGTGGTGCAATAATAACTTAAAATAAGGTGTTAGTATATTGTAAAGCTATCATCTCATTTATTCATGATATTTTAAATACTAAAGCAAATTCAATTTACAAATAATTTTTTAACCCAGTTTTTTTTCATTTTAAAATATTAAATTTACCGATGTTTTTTATTTTATTAATATTTACAAGTTTTATCGAAAGCTCTAGTTAGTTAGTAACCAACACCATTTTCTTTATCAAATAAGCTTCTATTTTCAATAGGGTTCCGTTCGATTTAATTTTAAGACATAAACCCTCCCTCCATTAAGCTGCATGCTACTTAATTAGCACCAGGGATTGATGACTCCTATCTGGAGGGTTTAATGTTTGTATTTGTTAATCGGTTTCTATTGGGATTGTCTTTATCTGCGTTTTACCTTTAAGATAAAAAATGAAATAGTTATTATATTAGTTTTTTCATTTTTATAGTCATTTTAGAATTCTTCTTCATCATCACCCATGTCTTCTCTTTGATGAGATAATCCATCAATCTCAAACCTGTAATTTTTGTACATTTAAACATTTGTATAATTTAAATACAAATTATTATCGCTTTAATTAGTTTATTGAATTTAGCAATCTTAGTAAGCTGTATTTGCGGATCTACCCACCACACCTTTCATGCCTGGTTTAGGCAATGGCTAAGTTTTAGGATTTGGTTTTATTCATAGAGATTCTATTATTGTTATTGCTTCATTAAATTAGGATTCATTTTAAAATAATAAAATAAGTTTTTCCTTAAATTTTAATTTGTACTTTAAATTCAAAATTATTATAATTCTGTAAGATATTATGAAGAAAAGCGGATTAAATAATGAGTTAAATATATTTTAAGTAAATCGATTAGAAATTTAATTTAAAGAAAAGATATAGACATATATATACTAGATCTGGGCTTCTTATAGAAAAGTTAAAATATCCTCAATTTTATCAGTTTCATCTTCCTCATTTAAATTTTTAAGAGATTGGTGTAAATTAGCTTTCAAAAAATATATGACCAGCGAGTCCTCCTATTAAAATCTTTTAATCCCTGCTAAGAAGAGAAATTTCTTTTATTTAAAATAGTAGATTAATGATAAAAATGAACTAATTGCGAATTAAGTTATAACTTATATGACTTCTATCAACAAATGAAAGTTTAATTCCATTTAATTACTGCCTAATTCTAATCTCATTATTAATTAATTTTAAGGTTGATCAGGTTAGAAGTTATTATAAATTACAAAGCTAGTGAACTATCAAGTTAAGAAATTATTTTGTAAAGTTAAGTAAATGGCAGCTTTTTCCCTGAAATTGCTCTAAATAATGAGGCATAAAAAGAAATTTATTGTAACTTCTCTGATTTCTTAGAATAAAATGAGGTTTAATATGCAATAATAAATTTTTGATATGTCTAAATCAAAATATAAAATAATTTATTATTATTGAAACTATTCATATGAAACTACTTCAAAAATTTTAATATAAATTCTTTTTTTGAATTCTGGATTTTCATAAATAAATTGATATCAATCCCCATTGAATTCAACCTAATTTGCACAATACTATAACTTAATTATATTAAATTTTTTTTGAATGTAAATAAGATCATGATTCATCAAAGTTTATATAAAGTGAATAATTTATAATTTGTTTTGAATTGTACTATAATAATTCAATTTATTTATAATTAATTTTGCTATAAATTAAATTGATTATTATATTGCTTATTGATAAAAATAATTATAGCTAATTTTCATATTTTCATATTATGATTATAGTGATTGAATATTAATGATAAATTTCTCAAGTCAATTATATAAAATATATAGCACTTTTATATTTAAATATAGTGCAGTTCTTGCTTTTTGCAAATTGGTATAAATTCGATATAAATATTTGGGGTGATTCTCGCTTCAGCGCAAATGGATTTTATTATTATTTTATATCCAATCACAGTCCTGCAACTTTAAATTATATATCAATTTAAGCTGTTAATCCTCTGTAACAAATAATATTTAAGCATAGATTTTGTTCTTTGCTCATCAAAGATATTTTATGCAATATAAAATTATAAAAAATCAAATGATAATGAAGCGAGGATTTACACATATTAGAATTTATTATTTGATAGATATTTGAATGCATTTCAAAAAAATAACCAAAATACAATCAGAATGTGTCATTTATATGTATATTAACTTGCAGAATGCAGTTTCTGAATAAAAATATTTATCATAATATAGAAGACTTTAAATTCCAATATATAAAAATGAGAATAATAATAATAAGGGTTTAAATTTTAAAATTTGCTAATATATTTAATAGAGATACATATTGCTCTCATTCATTTGAAGCCAATTAGTATTTTATTATAATATAGATAAAAGAATTTGAAAAATTGGAGAATTTAAATTTAAAATACATGTAAATAAGTCATACTTTTTAGTTTTTATAAATTTTAGCAGTTTATAAAATACTAGTCTTTTAATTAGATGTTTCTCTCAAATAAACAGTTTTTTGAGAATTATAAAATGTGCAATAACAAACAATTCTTACGAAATTTTTTATCCCTACTACTCCCAGAGCACTACTTTCAATGGCCTAACTTTCCTATAATAGAATTCAAAATTCAAAACCCATTAATGAGGTTTATAAGTGCTTTGATTTGTAAGAATTTAGTTAAGGGTTGGGGTTATATATGAAATTTATAGTATATTAATTTAATATAATCACTCAAAATGCACTTTTGGAACATGTGGAAGTAGTCTGAAGTTTATTTTGCTTAACCATAACTAAATTTGCTCTATTGATATATCTGATCTTGAGTTACGTTTAATAATTTATTTACTCAGCCATTTGTTTTATTAACTGAGGGACTCTAGTTTTGTCAATAAACTGCTTTATTCTATGCTTAGCATCTTTCTCACACCTTGAAGAGTAGTAATCGTTGAGAGGCATATGCACTCTATTATTATGCTGCTAAAGCCCACATATCCCACTAAAAGTCTCCATCTCTCGAGTCTTCTCTTTCTGGATAATAATCTTGAAATCTACAATTTTATACTTTATAAATGACTATAAGAAGAACTAACATATTGAAATATAAACTATTCATCCATTTTTGAAATTATGATTTGCAATCTTCTCTACTCAAAGTGCAATATATTACAAAACTCTAACTATATTAACAACTAACTTATTTAATATTATAATTCATTTCTCCATTAGCAATTAATTATAAAAACTTAAATTAAAAACATAATACAAACTATATATCAGCTTTCTAATACTGTTTATTCAAGTGTTAGGAAAAATTTCCATATTTTCTTGTATTAAAATATTAAGTTGTGATTTAATGTACTGATATTAAAATTATGGCAGCTTTGATTTTGAAAAAATATAATTTTACTGATTGTTTCGTATTTTATTAATAGTAGATTAATCTTAAATAATTCAAGTTTTTACTTATGAGTAAATTATACTTAATATATATTAAAAATAAATTTCATTTCTATAACTCAATATTAATAAACATACTATAACACATAAATTAAAAACTATTATATAAAAATGGACTTAAGTAGCAAAAATAAATTAGTAAAACTAATTAATTTCGCAATTATAAATATTTTTAATATTTATCAAGCTAATTTCTTATAAATATTTTTAAAAAGGTTTAAAGTAGATATATTATATATTTCTTCATATTTAAGTACTATTATATTCTCAATTTTTTCTCTATTTTGATTGAATGATGCAATGAGAATAGTAAAAGCACAAGAATTGATTCAAATATTTGGAAGCAAGGAGGACTTTCACCGCTACTTGGTAAAGCAAGGTAAAGGACTTTGCTTAAATCATAAAATTTGGTGAACTGTAGAAAATAATCAAGTTGATAATACATTCCTTATTAATATTATGAATAAATTAAAAAATAACTAAATAAAAAGGATTACAGAGTTATTAATGGGGTTACAGCACTATTCGTGATACAGTTAAACTCCGCTCAAGACACAAAGACAGCACAGGTAGGTGCACACAATGGGAATCAAAGCAATCAACAACACACACAGCAGGATGGACTAGCAACCTATACTCTTTTACATGATAATTTGGAAAATTCAATTTTATAGTGCGCTGATTTGTTTTGCATTATATATTTTTTGAATATTTAATCACATAAATCATCCTAAAAATTAAATGCTTGATTTTGTACATAAATACTTATCATTAATAAAAATAATTTTAATTTATTTAAACTCCATTTATAAGCCTTCCTCGAAAATTTTTATACATTTCTTTTCGAGGAAGGCTATAAATGGAGTTTAAATAAATTAAAATTATTTTTATTAATGATAAGTATTTATGTACAAAATCAAGCATTTAATTTTTAGGATGATTTATGTGATTAAATATTCAAAAAATATATAATGCAAAACAAATCAGCGCACTATAAAATTGAATTTTCCAAATTATCATGTAAAAGAGTATAGGTTGCTAGTCCATCCTGCTGTGTGTGTTGTTGATTGCTTTGATTCCCATTGTGTGCACCTACCTGTGCTGTCTTTGTGTCTTGAGCGGAGTTTAACTGTATCACGAATAGTGCTGTAACCCCATTAATAACTCTGTAATCCTTTTTATTTAGTTATTTTTTAATTTATTCATAATATTAATAAGGAATGTATTATCAACTTGATTATTTTCTACAGTTCACCAAATTTTATGATTTAAGCCAACTCATAGTAAATAATCATTATTATGTAGTTGGTTAGTTTCTGCCAACGATGGAAGGCACTAAAGTTTCATTTTTAAGAGAGATATTCTGCAAAAAGAAGAAATCATTGAAAACTTAAGAAGTTAAGTTTGCAGAAATTCCAAACTATCCAGAAATCTTAGTGACTAACTTATACGATGTTGCTATGAACGACCCAGAGGTTTCGCAGTACCTGCTTACTTAGAAGCAGTTGTCTAACAAACTGCCTGAAAGAAACTATTTCATTGGTATACTTGCAACAATCAAAGGGGATTACTTAAAAATGTATTATTCAAGAATCTCATAAAAAAGGTACAGCATCTAGCATCTCTCCAGAAGACATAGCAAACAAGGCATCAAGATAAATGAGAGCTGCCTGTCAGAGCTGTGGAAGCACCCTTATATATATCAAGTAGGATTTATAGTTTAACTCTTGAAAAATCTGGTACTGGCATCTTCTTGATGAAGGAATAGAGCAAGCTTCACAGGGAGCGAAAGTCGATGACATAGTATTAAGTCAACAAGAGACTTTATTCAAACATTTAGCCTCCAGAGTCAATGAACATAGATGCTGGAGCTGGCATTAAGGGAAGAAACCTAGGAGGAGTGAAGTAACAGGAGGAAGAAAAGAAAGAGAAGCCTGCTCCTACTAAAGAATTTGAAATGCAACTTATATATTCAATAACTCAACTCTAAAACTTATTTATATACATTCAATCTCCCTTCTTTGGCACACTTTTAAGCCAACTAATAATTTACTCTCTTCGCTGAACTTTTAATAAAGTCAACTGTATCGGTAGGTAGGTCGTGCACCAAGTTGTAGAGCAGCAATTTCTTATAGTGACCTTTTAACATACCCCTGTAGAATTCAATTCCATTAAACTATGGGCTAAAAGGCACAGAACACTGGTGTTATTCTTAGTTGCTCATAAGTCATCCTTATTTCTTTCGTCTTAAGAACAGAAAGATTATCGACGAATACTTTAATCTCTTTTTAATTGTTTACTTCTCTCTCAGTTGCTCTAAGAACTAAATATACTGCTCTGTCTTTATTGAGCAAAGTTGAATAACATATGTTTCTAAACCAGCATCCTAGTTAATACCTCCAAAAATTACACTTGTTTATTACTTTACTATCTAGTCTCTATATTACTATTTCTCTTATACTAAGACTTCTAGATAAAGTATTGAAAATACACATCCTCTTCAGCATGTATAAACTTAATATTAATTTATTATGCTTTAAGCATTTAATCATAAATATAAGTTATTGCTGTTAAATGCCAGAGTAAAATCAATTACTCTCTTGATACGATACACACCTTTGTAAGTAATACCATTTCGTTTATAAATGCTAGAAATAGATTATGCAGATATCTTCAACTCTGAGAACTGGCAATGAAACAAAGTAGGTCGTTGGTCTAGAAAGAAGTAATACCAATACTTCAAAGTTTTTTCATTGATAATTTAGTGAATTATGCTTTTATAAGAATTTTGACTTCCTTTAAGGCTTAGAAATCATATAATATTGCTTTAATTATAAAGTTATTTGATATTGGGAAGGAACAGTTGACGGACTTCGTTTTAATAGACGGACAATAGACTTATAATTCAATACGAGCTAGACAAAGTCACTATAAATGTCCAATCTAAAGCGCAGGAAGAAACTAAATTTATATACTCTACACCAAAAATATACCTCAAAAGCTTGTAATTTTTGTATCGCATTTAATAATTAACAAAAACACCTTAATAATTTCCTAAAAGTCAAAGCACTTATAAACATTCCTAAGGAAATTATGAGTTTTTATTATGAAGAATAAGTTAACTGAGAAATAAAAATGGCAACACGATCCTGTATCTTTTATTGTTTTACTTTCAATCCTAATCTATTAATTTCGCCACAATGTTAATAACTATGTAGGATTAAAAATTGTATGAAAAAAGACTTTAAAGATTTAAGAAATTTCGTTCTATACTTTCCATAACATTTTCAAATCTCATCTTGAGATAATTGAGCAGCATCTCGTCGGCAAAAAGGAAATGCAAAGAATAAATATTGTAGACAATTTCAACTTGATTAATATCTAGCAATGCATTTAATGCGAAACTTAGTTAAAGAATTTAAATAACTCGTCGAAAGTATGAGCCTTCATAAAGATACACTATTCTTGATATGCTAAGATGAGATTTAAGAAATTGAACAAAAGTCATATCAAATTTTACCAGATTTGCTACTTATAAATGCGTTTATAACAGACGATTAGAATATCATTAAGAAGTTTGTTTTCTTTTACGAGGAAAGAATATTAAGCATTTGATCTGCTTTGTCTTATTATAAAACTTTTTATTTTGACAATTCTAGCATAAGGTATCATAACAAGTTATAAACTTCATGTTGCGATTGAAATTAGTGTGAAATTTGAGCTAATCGATTGTGACAAAAATATCACCAAATGACCTCTAATTTATTGAGTTAAAGTGAAACTTTAAGAAAAATAATGGAGAAATAGGCAATTTGCAATTTCAAATCAGCACTTCTGTAAAATGCTTTGAAACTTTTTCAAAGTCTTAATTGCATGTTTTGATAAATATAGTGTATAATGTGAGTGGCTACGTTGTCTAACTTTGAATTTCAAGGTAATATCTAAATAAGCATTTTTTTGAAAGAAGTGATATAATGTTGAATTGCAAAAGTTCCTAGGAATTCTTTAAATATATTTTTATCTATGAATCATGTTTAAAGTTAACTAGAGGTTGGAGCTATCGCTGATGTGTTTAAAGTAAATGTTACCATCAATTTTAATTCAATGAATTCCCAGAAATCGTCTAAGAAATGAGCTTTTCAAAGAAGACATGGCCTGTACAGTATATAGATTTTCCAAAAAGCAATCAAATCTTAATATCTTTTAACCAAACAATCAAGTATCAATGTGAAAGGAACCTATTGCTGATGTGTTTACTTTAGATTATCGTATTTTAAATATATCCTGAAGACTCTTGCTTGCAAATAAGTG
>ARYC01019447.1:0-10573 GCA_000711775.1 Oxytricha trifallax | reverse complement strand
TATGTACTTTTTATTCGTTATTGGATTCTACAGATCGTTCATGCAGTAAATTACTTAATCTCATAACTTTCCCAGGTGATTCTTCTTTCTCCTTATCCATATGGAAATATGATCTTTCTATTCCACTGAATTTAATATAATAAGCAAAATATTATATTATATTATTAGAATGTTATACATTCACTTGAGGTTTGTTTCTAATAGTAAATGCTTAACTTCCTTATACCTATAAAACAATCGATCGCATTCCAATTTCATGGTAGTTAATTCCATTATTATATTTTATTATTATAATAATTATTTAAAGTATATATTTTTATATTACTTCTTGACGATGATTACGTCCTCGAGTTGCTTATTCAATTCAGATATTTCAGCCTCTTACTTGATTATTATAAATATTTGTTATAGGGTTTCTTATTGTATGGGTAATTTATGTTCGTGAAATGCTAGTTCGTCAGATTCGTATCTTGTGATCATTTTCCAGAACTCATTTCTACTCTATGTATTTTATCAATAAAAATATTTAAAGTTTAAATATATAAAAACTCAACTTGCATAATCATTGAGAAAGAGAATGGTGAGAAACTTTTATTGATAAGTTGCGCTTTTAAGACAGTATCTATTCAGTTGTTTACTAACCACATCCAATCTAGGTTCTTCCATGACTTCTAATACATTCAATCTCATCTTCTAATCACTTGATTTTCCAGTCATTTGCATCTATTTTAAATTAGTTCTCATTTAAACGAAAAAGAAGAATAAAAAATCAATTCAATTTATTGAATTGATTTTGACGTTGACACTGCTCAGTTTTTTCCTTCTCATAGAGTCGTTTCACAAGGTGAGTGTTATCTGCATTCAGTAGGATGTTGTCTTATTAAAGGCCTTGATTTTTCGATTTCAATGATATGCTTGTCTCTCTTCGTCGCTATTCAAACTCTTCCCCTTGTTATCTAAAAAACGAGAATTAGTTAATAAGCATTTTAATATAAAGCATGAATTTTTGAAAATTAAAAATTGTATTAATTTCTAAAATAAGGTAATATATTAATCAATTTCTAAATTAAGAATAAAATGAATTAGATTTCAAGTATTCGCAGAAATGAATCTCAATAATACCTTTAAAAATCAGGTAAATTAATTATCCACTTATTTTTATTAGAAATACTCTATAAAATATGAGCAAAGTGCATAGAGCTAAACTGAATCATGATTAATCCAATTATAATGAATTTAGGAAGTCAAAATTGCGTATGATTTAGCATCACAATTATCTACAATAATAAGTAACCAATTTTTACGATTTTATTAAAATCATCATCGTAATTCTTTGATCTTCCTTAAAATACAACTTATTTTAAAAAACAATAATTAAAAATGTATAAAATGTGGTGCAATAATAACTTAAAATAAGGTGTTAGTATATTGTAAAGCTATCATCTCATTTATTCATGATATTTTAAATACTAAAGCAAATTCAATTTACAAATAATTTTTTAACCCAGTTTTTTTTCATTTTAAAATATTAAATTTACCGATGTTTTTTATTTTATTAATATTTACAAGTTTTATCGAAAGCTCTAGTTAGTTAGTAACCAACACCATTTTCTTTATCAAATAAGCTTCTATTTTCAATAGGGTTCCGTTCGATTTAATTTTAAGACATAAACCCTCCCTCCATTAAGCTGCATGCTACTTAATTAGCACCAGGGATTGATGACTCCTATCTGGAGGGTTTAATGTTTGTATTTGTTAATCGGTTTCTATTGGGATTGTCTTTATCTGCGTTTTACCTTTAAGATAAAAAATGAAATAGTTATTATATTAGTTTTTTCATTTTTATAGTCATTTTAGAATTCTTCTTCATCATCACCCATGTCTTCTCTTTGATGAGATAATCCATCAATCTCAAACCTGTAATTTTTGTACATTTAAACATTTGTATAATTTAAATACAAATTATTATCGCTTTAATTAGTTTATTGAATTTAGCAATCTTAGTAAGCTGTATTTGCGGATCTACCCACCACACCTTTCATGCCTGGTTTAGGCAATGGCTAAGTTTTAGGATTTGGTTTTATTCATAGAGATTCTATTATTGTTATTGCTTCATTAAATTAGGATTCATTTTAAAATAATAAAATAAGTTTTTCCTTAAATTTTAATTTGTACTTTAAATTCAAAATTATTATAATTCTGTAAGATATTATGAAGAAAAGCGGATTAAATAATGAGTTAAATATATTTTAAGTAAATCGATTAGAAATTTAATTTAAAGAAAAGATATAGACATATATATACTAGATCTGGGCTTCTTATAGAAAAGTTAAAATATCCTCAATTTTATCAGTTTCATCTTCCTCATTTAAATTTTTAAGAGATTGGTGTAAATTAGCTTTCAAAAAATATATGACCAGCGAGTCCTCCTATTAAAATCTTTTAATCCCTGCTAAGAAGAGAAATTTCTTTTATTTAAAATAGTAGATTAATGATAAAAATGAACTAATTGCGAATTAAGTTATAACTTATATGACTTCTATCAACAAATGAAAGTTTAATTCCATTTAATTACTGCCTAATTCTAATCTCATTATTAATTAATTTTAAGGTTGATCAGGTTAGAAGTTATTATAAATTACAAAGCTAGTGAACTATCAAGTTAAGAAATTATTTTGTAAAGTTAAGTAAATGGCAGCTTTTTCCCTGAAATTGCTCTAAATAATGAGGCATAAAAAGAAATTTATTGTAACTTCTCTGATTTCTTAGAATAAAATGAGGTTTAATATGCAATAATAAATTTTTGATATGTCTAAATCAAAATATAAAATAATTTATTATTATTGAAACTATTCATATGAAACTACTTCAAAAATTTTAATATAAATTCTTTTTTTGAATTCTGGATTTTCATAAATAAATTGATATCAATCCCCATTGAATTCAACCTAATTTGCACAATACTATAACTTAATTATATTAAATTTTTTTTGAATGTAAATAAGATCATGATTCATCAAAGTTTATATAAAGTGAATAATTTATAATTTGTTTTGAATTGTACTATAATAATTCAATTTATTTATAATTAATTTTGCTATAAATTAAATTGATTATTATATTGCTTATTGATAAAAATAATTATAGCTAATTTTCATATTTTCATATTATGATTATAGTGATTGAATATTAATGATAAATTTCTCAAGTCAATTATATAAAATATATAGCACTTTTATATTTAAATATAGTGCAGTTCTTGCTTTTTGCAAATTGGTATAAATTCGATATAAATATTTGGGGTGATTCTCGCTTCAGCGCAAATGGATTTTATTATTATTTTATATCCAATCACAGTCCTGCAACTTTAAATTATATATCAATTTAAGCTGTTAATCCTCTGTAACAAATAATATTTAAGCATAGATTTTGTTCTTTGCTCATCAAAGATATTTTATGCAATATAAAATTATAAAAAATCAAATGATAATGAAGCGAGGATTTACACATATTAGAATTTATTATTTGATAGATATTTGAATGCATTTCAAAAAAATAACCAAAATACAATCAGAATGTGTCATTTATATGTATATTAACTTGCAGAATGCAGTTTCTGAATAAAAATATTTATCATAATATAGAAGACTTTAAATTCCAATATATAAAAATGAGAATAATAATAATAAGGGTTTAAATTTTAAAATTTGCTAATATATTTAATAGAGATACATATTGCTCTCATTCATTTGAAGCCAATTAGTATTTTATTATAATATAGATAAAAGAATTTGAAAAATTGGAGAATTTAAATTTAAAATACATGTAAATAAGTCATACTTTTTAGTTTTTATAAATTTTAGCAGTTTATAAAATACTAGTCTTTTAATTAGATGTTTCTCTCAAATAAACAGTTTTTTGAGAATTATAAAATGTGCAATAACAAACAATTCTTACGAAATTTTTTATCCCTACTACTCCCAGAGCACTACTTTCAATGGCCTAACTTTCCTATAATAGAATTCAAAATTCAAAACCCATTAATGAGGTTTATAAGTGCTTTGATTTGTAAGAATTTAGTTAAGGGTTGGGGTTATATATGAAATTTATAGTATATTAATTTAATATAATCACTCAAAATGCACTTTTGGAACATGTGGAAGTAGTCTGAAGTTTATTTTGCTTAACCATAACTAAATTTGCTCTATTGATATATCTGATCTTGAGTTACGTTTAATAATTTATTTACTCAGCCATTTGTTTTATTAACTGAGGGACTCTAGTTTTGTCAATAAACTGCTTTATTCTATGCTTAGCATCTTTCTCACACCTTGAAGAGTAGTAATCGTTGAGAGGCATATGCACTCTATTATTATGCTGCTAAAGCCCACATATCCCACTAAAAGTCTCCATCTCTCGAGTCTTCTCTTTCTGGATAATAATCTTGAAATCTACAATTTTATACTTTATAAATGACTATAAGAAGAACTAACATATTGAAATATAAACTATTCATCCATTTTTGAAATTATGATTTGCAATCTTCTCTACTCAAAGTGCAATATATTACAAAACTCTAACTATATTAACAACTAACTTATTTAATATTATAATTCATTTCTCCATTAGCAATTAATTATAAAAACTTAAATTAAAAACATAATACAAACTATATATCAGCTTTCTAATACTGTTTATTCAAGTGTTAGGAAAAATTTCCATATTTTCTTGTATTAAAATATTAAGTTGTGATTTAATGTACTGATATTAAAATTATGGCAGCTTTGATTTTGAAAAAATATAATTTTACTGATTGTTTCGTATTTTATTAATAGTAGATTAATCTTAAATAATTCAAGTTTTTACTTATGAGTAAATTATACTTAATATATATTAAAAATAAATTTCATTTCTATAACTCAATATTAATAAACATACTATAACACATAAATTAAAAACTATTATATAAAAATGGACTTAAGTAGCAAAAATAAATTAGTAAAACTAATTAATTTCGCAATTATAAATATTTTTAATATTTATCAAGCTAATTTCTTATAAATATTTTTAAAAAGGTTTAAAGTAGATATATTATATATTTCTTCATATTTAAGTACTATTATATTCTCAATTTTTTCTCTATTTTGATTGAATGATGCAATGAGAATAGTAAAAGCACAAGAATTGATTCAAATATTTGGAAGCAAGGAGGACTTTCACCGCTACTTGGTAAAGCAAGGTAAAGGACTTTGCTTAAATCATAAAATTTGGTGAACTGTAGAAAATAATCAAGTTGATAATACATTCCTTATTAATATTATGAATAAATTAAAAAATAACTAAATAAAAAGGATTACAGAGTTATTAATGGGGTTACAGCACTATTCGTGATACAGTTAAACTCCGCTCAAGACACAAAGACAGCACAGGTAGGTGCACACAATGGGAATCAAAGCAATCAACAACACACACAGCAGGATGGACTAGCAACCTATACTCTTTTACATGATAATTTGGAAAATTCAATTTTATAGTGCGCTGATTTGTTTTGCATTATATATTTTTTGAATATTTAATCACATAAATCATCCTAAAAATTAAATGCTTGATTTTGTACATAAATACTTATCATTAATAAAAATAATTTTAATTTATTTAAACTCCATTTATAGCCTTCCTCGAAAATTTTTATACATTTCTTTTCGAGGAAGGCTATAAATGGAGTTTAAATAAATTAAAATTATTTTTATTAATGATAAGTATTTATGTACAAAATCAAGCATTTAATTTTTAGGATGATTTATGTGATTAAATATTCAAAAAATATATAATGCAAAACAAATCAGCGCACTATAAAATTGAATTTTCCAAATTATCATGTAAAAGAGTATAGGTTGCTAGTCCATCCTGCTGTGTGTGTTGTTGATTGCTTTGATTCCCATTGTGTGCACCTACCTGTGCTGTCTTTGTGTCTTGAGCGGAGTTTAACTGTATCACGAATAGTGCTGTAACCCCATTAATAACTCTGTAATCCTTTTTATTTAGTTATTTTTTAATTTATTCATAATATTAATAAGGAATGTATTATCAACTTGATTATTTTCTACAGTTCACCAAATTTTATGATTTAAGCCAACTCATAGTAAATAATCATTATTATGTAGTTGGTTAGTTTCTGCCAACGATGGAAGGCACTAAAGTTTCATTTTTAAGAGAGATATTCTGCAAAAAGAAGAAATCATTGAAAACTTAAGAAGTTAAGTTTGCAGAAATTCCAAACTATCCAGAAATCTTAGTGACTAACTTATACGATGTTGCTATGAACGACCCAGAGGTTTCGCAGTACCTGCTTACTTAGAAGCAGTTGTCTAACAAACTGCCTGAAAGAAACTATTTCATTGGTATACTTGCAACAATCAAAGGGGATTACTTAAAAATGTATTATTCAAGAATCTCATAAAAAAGGTACAGCATCTAGCATCTCTCCAGAAGACATAGCAAACAAGGCATCAAGATAAATGAGAGCTGCCTGTCAGAGCTGTGGAAGCACCCTTATATATATCAAGTAGGATTTATAGTTTAACTCTTGAAAAATCTGGTACTGGCATCTTCTTGATGAAGGAATAGAGCAAGCTTCACAGGGAGCGAAAGTCGATGACATAGTATTAAGTCAACAAGAGACTTTATTCAAACATTTAGCCTCCAGAGTCAATGAACATAGATGCTGGAGCTGGCATTAAGGGAAGAAACCTAGGAGGAGTGAAGTAACAGGAGGAAGAAAAGAAAGAGAAGCCTGCTCCTACTAAAGAATTTGAAATGCAACTTATATATTCAATAACTCAACTCTAAAACTTATTTATATACATTCAATCTCCCTTCTTTGGCACACTTTTAAGCCAACTAATAATTTACTCTCTTCGCTGAACTTTTAATAAAGTCAACTGTATCGGTAGGTAGGTCGTGCACCAAGTTGTAGAGCAGCAATTTCTTATAGTGACCTTTTAACATACCCCTGTAGAATTCAATTCCATTAAACTATGGGCTAAAAGGCACAGAACACTGGTGTTATTCTTAGTTGCTCATAAGTCATCCTTATTTCTTTCGTCTTAAGAACAGAAAGATTATCGACGAATACTTTAATCTCTTTTTAATTGTTTACTTCTCTCTCAGTTGCTCTAAGAACTAAATATACTGCTCTGTCTTTATTGAGCAAAGTTGAATAACATATGTTTCTAAACCAGCATCCTAGTTAATACCTCCAAAAATTACACTTGTTTATTACTTTACTATCTAGTCTCTATATTACTATTTCTCTTATACTAAGACTTCTAGATAAAGTATTGAAAATACACATCCTCTTCAGCATGTATAAACTTAATATTAATTTATTATGCTTTAAGCATTTAATCATAAATATAAGTTATTGCTGTTAAATGCCAGAGTAAAATCAATTACTCTCTTGATACGATACACACCTTTGTAAGTAATACCATTTCGTTTATAAATGCTAGAAATAGATTATGCAGATATCTTCAACTCTGAGAACTGGCAATGAAACAAAGTAGGTCGTTGGTCTAGAAAGAAGTAATACCAATACTTCAAAGTTTTTTCATTGATAATTTAGTGAATTATGCTTTTATAAGAATTTTGACTTCCTTTAAGGCTTAGAAATCATATAATATTGCTTTAATTATAAAGTTATTTGATATTGGGAAGGAACAGTTGACGGACTTCGTTTTAATAGACGGACAATAGACTTATAATTCAATACGAGCTAGACAAAGTCACTATAAATGTCCAATCTAAAGCGCAGGAAGAAACTAAATTTATATACTCTACACCAAAAATATACCTCAAAAGCTTGTAATTTTTGTATCGCATTTAATAATTAACAAAAACACCTTAATAATTTCCTAAAAGTCAAAGCACTTATAAACATTCCTAAGGAAATTATGAGTTTTTATTATGAAGAATAAGTTAACTGAGAAATAAAAATGGCAACACGATCCTGTATCTTTTATTGTTTTACTTTCAATCCTAATCTATTAATTTCGCCACAATGTTAATAACTATGTAGGATTAAAAATTGTATGAAAAAAGACTTTAAAGATTTAAGAAATTTCGTTCTATACTTTCCATAACATTTTCAAATCTCATCTTGAGATAATTGAGCAGCATCTCGTCGGCAAAAAGGAAATGCAAAGAATAAATATTGTAGACAATTTCAACTTGATTAATATCTAGCAATGCATTTAATGCGAAACTTAGTTAAAGAATTTAAATAACTCGTCGAAAGTATGAGCCTTCATAAAGATACACTATTCTTGATATGCTAAGATGAGATTTAAGAAATTGAACAAAAGTCATATCAAATTTTACCAGATTTGCTACTTATAAATGCGTTTATAACAGACGATTAGAATATCATTAAGAAGTTTGTTTTCTTTACGAGGAAAGAATATTAAGCATTTGATCTGCTTTGTCTTATTATAAAACTTTTTATTTTGTCAATTCTAGCATAAGGTATCATAATAAGTTATAAACTTCATGTTGCGATTGAAATTAGTGTGAAATTTGAGCTAATCGATTGTGACAAAAATATCACCAAATGACCTCTATTTTATTGAGTTAAAGTGAAACTTTAAGATAAATAATGTAGATATAGGCAATTTGCAATTTCAAATCAGCACTTCTGTAAAATGCTTTGAAACTTTTTCAAAGTCTTAATTACATGTTTTGATAAATATAGTGTATAATATGAGTGGCTACGTTGTCTAACTTTGAATTTCATGGTAATATCTAAATAAGCATTTTTTTGAAAGAAGTGATATAATGTTGAATTGCAAAAGTTCCTAGGAATTCTTTAAATATATTTTTATCTATGAATCATGTTTAAAGTTAACAAGGCTGGAGTCATCGCTGATGTGCTTAAAGTAAATAATACCATCAATTTTAATTCTATGAATTCCCAGAAATCGTCTAAGAAAAGAGCTTTTCAAAGATGACATGGCCCGGTACAGTATATGATTTTCCAAAAAGCAATCAAATTTTTATATCTTTTAACCAAGCAATCAAGTATCAATGTGAAAAGAACCTATTGCTGATGTGTTTACTTTAGATTATCGTATTTTAAATATATCCTGAAGACTCTTGCTTGCAAAGAAGAGACCAATCTTTATTAAATTTGAGGTATTCACAAAAAATATCTTGGATAAGAGCAGTTGCATACTCCCTTTTATAAAGATAAGTACTTGAGTTATTTCAAAGCTCCAAAAGCCTGACTGATACTTTATATCTATGGCAAAAATGGAAATGTGGCTAATCTATAAAATGCTGAGCTTTTTGAGTTTGCTTCAACAATTATTTTTAAATGTCAGAATATCAGTGCTAATTTAAGTACAAATTGCAAAGCTCTTTTGCGAGAAGTTTAGACATGCAATTCTGGATCCTGAAAATATCAAACAAAAAAGTAAGCATCTCTCGTGTAGAAATATCTCTTACAATTTTGTTCCTTATCATTAAAAAAACAATTGATTAATTTTGCTTTCGATTTTTATGAATGCTTAATAGAGCTGTTTAATACACAAATAGAGAAAACAAAGACATGCAGATATAAATCGTTTCTATTATCTCAACTTATATTTGCTTAAATGTATATTACACTCATGTAATATATCTTCGACCCTTCTCCTCCTTATTCCAATACGTGCTCAGTATACCTAATAAAGCAAATTACTAAGTTTTTTAGTATTTAATAGAAGTATCGTCTGCATTCAATTAAACCGTTTGAATTGCAAATGAATTTTTATTTGAACTTTCGTGCCTACTCCTTTAACTATTGGAATAAAGTAGAGGTATTGAGGTTCTCTCAATAACTGAGTTAATAAGTTTAATTGCTTGTCATGTCGTGTCGATTAAATGAAAAAGAGATAAACGATTCAAGAAAAAAGGATTTTAAGCATTCGTCGCCTCAAATTTCATTAAAACAATATAAGTTTAAATCTCAACTTCAAAGGAATGACGTGGTTCTCGTCGGCAGATATGAAAATGCAATTATAAAACTTTGTTGAACACTTAATTTTGATTGAGTCCTGAAAATTGAATTTAGCCAAAACATGTTCAAAGCTTCAAAATATTAAGTCAAAGTCGAACCTTAAACAAAAGTCATATCAAATTTTACAAGATTTGCTACTTATAAATGCGTTTGTAACAGACTATTAGAATATCATTAAGAAGTTTGTTTTCTCGACGAAGAAAGAATATTAAGCATTTGATCTGCTTTGTCTTATTATAAAACTTTTTATTTTGTCAATTCCAGCAAAAGGTATCATAACAAGTTGTATACTTCAAGTTGCGATTGATATTAGTGTGAAATTTGAGCTAATCTATTGTGACAAAAATATCACCAAATGACCTCTAATTTATTGAGTTAAAGTGAAACTTTAAGATAAATAATATAGAAATAGGCAATTTGCAATTTCAAATCAGCACTTCTGTAAAATGCTTTGAAACTTTTTCAAAGTCTTAATTGCATGTTTTGATAAATATAGTGTATAATATGAGTGGCTACGTT